>CM070107.1:12637500-12855000 GCA_036178185.1 Liparis tanakae
TTTTAATTATGTTTTCCATGGTTACCAGTCTCATGCGTGTAAGATGAGCAGTCATTCATATCAGGGTCTAGAGGTCAACCACAATTTATTTTGGTTAGTCCCAAGCGGTAAAACTTCATCCTGTAGGATAAACACCATTTCTCTCGAGTCAGTTGAGACGGATTCATTCAAATCAGATTGATTCCTCTCCCTGAGCACCTCTGAAGGGGTCCAAAACATGAAAAATAAATGTTCCTTGAAAGATATACACTGTCTTTTGGTGGCATCAGTGTACACTTCGGCGTGTTTTTTTGATCAGACACCCTTTTGGTGGTTTGACACTGATGTGTAGTACCACGGTTCAGTTGACAGTGCATCCCATGACATGAAGGCCCAAAGCTGGCTCCCTTTCTTCCGCTCGCTGCGTGCCAGGGAATCATCCCGGGAGTGTTCTGAATACGGGCGCAGTGTAAACCAATTTGATTTGCAGCCAGAAACTCATTGCCCCCCCTCCGGTTTCTGCCGCACTGGTACAAAACGAGAACTGATAAGGCAACGCAGCAAAACACAGCACTGAAACACAGGGACGCCTCTAGTTGGATAGTTCTGACACTCTTTAAAATGTTTTTAGCAGTTTCTAAAGGAGATTACTGCCGTCTCAGCATCTTCTAATGAGCTCCGAGCTCATCGAGAAGCATTTCCTCTGTGCATCTGTGAATATCACACACACTGCTTTCTCCCAACATTCCAAAAAGTCATATTTATGAAGCGAGCGGTAGGTGGCAAGGGGTTTGTTTACACCTTGCATATTGACTAAGTGTTCTCCACTTACAGGCAGAGAACTTGAACAGTATCAAATTACTCCTTCCCCAAAGAGTAAAGTGCACGGCTTGCGGTGGCCCATCTTCCTCTTTGTGGTTTGAGACAGAGCTCAAACCACAGCTTTATCGTCAGGAAATCTGCTTCCTGGACTTTGATGTGTTTTTTTGGTTCGACATCTTTTTTTCTGAGCATTATCAGGGCTCACAGAATATCCTCTGCAGAAAGAAAAGGACCATTAGTGCACGGTGTTGATGTGTGCCCTGATATTTACATTCATGTTCCTTGTTGGGCAATTTGGGGTTGGTTATAGAGACGTTAAAGAGTAGTTATGCGACGATAGATATTGTTATTGTTTATGTAGTATGGGAATAGTAATCATGGAATTATGTTTTTGCAGGAAGTAAAAAAATTAATCATGTTCACTCTATTATTTTGCCAGATGGAATGGATTCAACCAAGTTCTTGACATTGATCTAATATTATAAGCATTGCAAATGGCTCCCAAACAGGAATTAATTGTGAACACATTGAATGAACTTTTTAATCAGTTGGCGGACAGAAATAGTTTGTGCTGCGAACGCGTACGAGTTGTAGACGTTTTTTATTTATTGTTTCAATCATGGGATAGTAATTTTTACGTCTCCAGAGTTGAACTCTCACAGACACTCTCTGAACACAGGTCAGACAACTGACTGTTCTTTTTTGCGGAGGGAGTGAAGAGATCATTGCCCTTGTCAGCAGGCCTCAAGGGATGTTTTAAATGGTGATGGAGCGTCGTCGGGGCAACCGTTACATTTTCTGGGACTGTCCAGATGTTCAGATGTTTTCCCATGGATTACGCAGGATCCTGTACTTTCCAAAAGCTGTATACACATGCTCGCAACTGTATATACAGCTTTATCAACAGGGTATCACACACTCTGGTACCCCGTCCTGGAATGTTAGGAAATGAAAAAGAGCCGCGTTCCTGGTCAGTGAGACGCCTTCTTGACAAGACAAACTAGCGCCATAAACCCCGCACCGCTCCATTCACCAGCAGACCTTTTCTCTTCCCGATTGGCCTTGAAGCTGTCACGGGTGAACAAAAGCTGAATTGAGATTGCACTTAAAATGCTAATGGTGAACCTTGTTTATACCCAGTCATTTTTGATCTCTGAGAAGGAATGAGTCGCTGGCCCTTTGCTGACAATGCAGGCTCATTCAACAGGCTTCAGCCAGAGCATTCCTTTGCAAACCTTTTTTAATTGCTTTAGATCCAGTGACCAAACTGTCTTTATTTACTCTTCCAAGCTTGTTTAATCTTCTTTCATGGCATCTGGCACAACTATATAAGGTTTTTTTTATATATTTTTTGTAATAAGGATTGTTCATTTTTGTTTATAGTGTTTGATGCCCGTCTGGTTCATGAGAACATGTTTTCTTTTTTGGGTTATTCTAAATACAATCCAAGAGTTTACATCTGGTGTGTGTGTGTGTGTGTGTGTGTGTGTGTGTGTGTGTGTATGCATGTGTGTGTGTGTGTGTGTGTGTGTGGGGGGGTTGAGAAGCTTGGAAGGTGTGTGCACGTGGGAGGATGTCTGCTGCTCATTTGGCATTGAATGCGTAAGAGAATCAGATTTTTGAAGCATTTATGAGCGTCTCTGTGTGAGAGAGGACGTCCAGTCCCGGTTTTTGAGAGATCGCACATTCCAATCCATGTCAGACTTTGAAGTTTGATCCGCAAAAAAATCTCATCGTTAGTCATGACCAGCTTGACATTGTTGAAGCAAGTGAGTTGAAGCCAGCAGCGCAATTATCCGTGGTACAAGTACCAGAAACACTCCAGAACTAAGCAAAAGTACATGCTTAGTTCTGGAGTGTTTCTGCTTTAGAGGATGCGTACATGTCAGCTTCAGCACCCATAGCGGGAGGATTCCAACGTAATGGATGTCACCACTGGATTACTACACAGTTTAGCCTTTTTCCACCCGACTGTGGCGAAGGTGGTGCACATCAGTGGGTGCCATGTCCAGACATGCGAGCACAGGCCCACTGCAGAGACCCTCCAGGTTTTCTCTCTCTGACTTCATCGGAGCAAACATCTGGTAGACCTGGTACACATGAGGGAGTTGTTAACTGCCATTCATCCAGCAGTCGAGGACTCCCAGTCTACCTCCGGTGCTCCGAAGTCGACGCTCTTCATGTCTGTCCCGTCCGACATTTTTCCAATTTAGATAGAAAATGTCATTTTTATCCTCATTACAGAAAACATGTCCAGTGTCTTATTTAAGTAGATATTATAAATTGGAAAAAAGTTAATCATCAAATGACGGATGCATTTCTATTTCTTGCATTTCTCTTTCTATATATATATATATATATATATATATATATATATATATATATATATATATATATGTGTGTGTGTATATATATATATATATTATTGGTTCTATTTTAATATGTTTTCTGGCCTGCTATATTTGATTTTTGGATTTTCTAGCATTATTCTGTTTAAAATGGACCCAAAGAGTAGCATTTGTGTTACTGTAGCACATTATTATTCCATCAGTGCTTCATCGATATATTCTGTTCACCTATTTGAATGGTGCGGAGAGCGAACTTCATACTTGAAAGTATTTTTTATTGCTTTCCTGTTCCAGCGTGACTGGGTTCTGTGTTTGCTCAGACTCAAATGAAAGCATCCTCGGTTCTCAGACAGCGTGAATAAAACCCCCGGCTCTGTGGATGTGCAGCGGAGAGCTGGACCCCGGGTTCAGCTCAACGCCCGGTGTGTCTGAACTCTCAACAAAGCCGACTGCAGACCCCACTGATCTCCAGTGGGGAGGCTTTGAACCGGGCGATGGAGCCGGCACATTAGTCACCAGGTGGTACGGCGAAGCATTTCTTCGAAGGAACCAGAAACAACGTTGTCTTCTGCCAGAGCAGTGATTTCTCTTCTCACAAGAGGAAACATTATTTTTTTCTCAAAGCCGGGGAAAAAAAAGTGTCGCCTGGAGTTTGATGCGGGTAAAACATCGCCACCGGGATGTGAACACATCGCTCTTTGTGTTCCTTTTATTTCCTAAACGCCTCCAATCATTATGCAGTGACCCCGCCAGAGTCACCATGGGTGACGGAAGAGTGAGCAAAGATATGCAGGAGGCCCAGCTCTAGCAGATGGCACACAATCGGAAAATTCTTTTTTTTTAAATTGGAAATCGTTTTTTTATTGTCCAGAATGTGATGCCTCTATATTTAGCCTATTCTACACTGACTAAATGTATCAACACTATAAAAAAAATTCAAAGAATTTGAATGCGCAAGATTTGTATGTGATAATTTTACTCTGATGATGCAATTTTCTGTCATAGAGTTTTGCAGAGATCCCATTTGGAGCTATAGCTCCTCTGACACCTGTTTCATACTCCTCTATCACTCCATAAATACTAAGACTTGTGTCCTTTTCAGTTACATACAATAGAGCATAAAGAATAAAGATAGTTTTTTATCGACATGTAGTTTTGCTCAGATATTAATTCAATTCAATTAAGTTTATTTGTATAGCTCAATTTCACAAATTACAAATTTGTACACATAGACATCCCTGCCGCAAAACCTCACATCTGATCAGTAAAAACTCCCAAATAAAAGGGAAGAAACCTTCAGGAGAGAACAGAGGAGGATCCCTCTCCAGGATGGACAGGTGCAATATATGTCATGTGACCAGAAGGACAGATAGAGAGTTAAAATACATTCAATGAATATCACAGAGTGTATGAATAGTTCATCGTAGGCATATTCCACGATGGAGACCTTGAGAGCTAAATCCGTCAAGTCATTTCCTTTTAATACGTCCCTTCAGATTTGGAGTGAAGGGTTTGCCTTGTAGTATCTGCTTTACCGATCCACTCATAGTCTCACATCCTGTTGGTCTTCTTGGGTCGTGTCAACCATTTCCATATTTTTTGAAAGGGAAACATCTTCGACCAAACATGCTGTTTGTTTGTTTTTTGCTCTTGCGCAACAAACCCTTCGGTCCTATGCAAGTAATACCCGTTGCTCCTGCATCCATCAGGCACATCCACTTAAAGCCAACCCCCAGCAGCCTAATAGAGCCCGTTCTAACATTGTTCCCTGCCATGCTGCCCCCTCTAACCTCCAACATGTGTCATGTATTGTGGCCTCACATCCTTCTTCTCTCCCCCTTCTAGAAGACACTGGAGTCTCCCTGGAACAGCTGGTTGGGGATCCTCCTCCCAGTACCATCACCCGGGTCTACGGGCCCGACTACAGGTCTAGCTATGTCTTCGGGCCCGAGTCCAACACGGGCCAGCTGGCCCGCGCCCACCTGCCCAGCCCATTCTACCGAGACTTCGCCCTCAGCTTCCACTTGAAACCCACCACGGAGCGCGGCGGCGTCGTCTTCTCCGTCACGGACGCCGCGCAGAAGATCATGTACGTGGCCGTCAAGCTGTCGGCCGTGCAGGGCGGCAACCAGAACGTCATCCTGTACTACACGGAGCCCGGCTCGCAGGCGTCGTACGAGGCGGCCAGGTTCCCCGTGCCCTCCATGGTGGACACCTGGACTCGTTTCTCCATCGCCGTGAGGGACGACGTGGTGAAGTTCTACCTCAACTGCGACACGGAGCCCCAGGTGGCGCGCCTGGAGAGGTCCCCGGACGAGATGGAGCTGCAGGCCGGCGCCGGGGTCTTTGTCGGGCAGGCTGGAGGAGCGGACCCTGACAAGTTTCTGGTGTGTACGCTCATCTCTTTTCCTCTAGGCCCACGAAATCAGGGAAAAAAAGACTTTTTTACGGGTTGTATGACGTTGAAAGATTGAAAGACTGTACGCGTAGTGTCGAGAAAGCAATCTTTATTTCTCCGCTCTATTGTGTTTAACCCTCCTGTTACCTTAAAATGTGCTAACATCTTTTACCCTCTGGGTCAATTTGACCCCAGCAATTAAAATCTCCAGAAAATGATTAGAATTAATATTGTTTCCCAAGTTTAAGTGTCAGGTATGTTTGTTTGTTTGTTGACTACCTAAATAAGCCTTTAAATAAATAAACAAGTTATTTCTTATATGTTTTACACAGCCTGGGGTCAAATTGTACAGGACAGTGAAAACATATCATCATGTGAATTTGATGTTTTCCCAGTTGTCCCCAGTAAATTAGGAAAAGTCATGAAATATGAAGCATTAAAAAATTATGTCAATCATTTTTTTAGAGACGTTAAACATTGAATCGGGTCAAATTGACCCCAAAGGTCAAAGGAGGGTTAATAAGTCAGAATAATTATTGTATTGGAGTCAGAAGACCGCACCTGTCTCATACCCACGCTCTTATTTCTAGAACCGACCTCAACTTTGAAGAGTTGCACTAACGTGTTCTGACTTTTCCCCCCCGTCGGTCAAGTGAAACTTCTTGGCCTGAATAACGCTTCTGATTTGATTGCTCAAATTGGGCTTTTCTGGCCCACAACATAGATGTCAGCGCCGCTTCGCCATCTTCTCGAGAGCAGACCGCAAATAATAAGACCTCACAGTAATTATCTCCAGTCATTTGACCGCCGTAAATCCCAGCAGTTGACCGCAGCAACCGTTGACCTCAGCTGTTAAAGGTTTGAAGTAGTTCACCCACGGCTACCTGCACGGACCCAACATGCAACTGCTGCAGGCCTCGACGCCACTCTCATTTCATTGCTTCAGTGATTTACATCCTTGAGAGCGTTTCCCAATGAGTCAATCACCATTACCTGATTGTTGAGTGTTGTAGGATTCATTATTCACTTACAACCTGGAGGGAGATTGCTATTTGGGCAATCATAATCAAAGCTCTGAAAGTTATTTTAGATCCAGGTCCCTTGAGGGTTTGAAGTTATCCTCAATAATTCATGCAAAGCATGTTTAATGCATTTATCTTTAGAAAGTTGACATTTAAGAGATGGATGCTTTTCACTGACTTATTAATAGATGGATGGCATCTCGAAATGACCTTTCTCTCTTTGAGTTACCCTTTAACGTGATGATGATGCTTTTCTCTGATGTTCAGTGCTGCCAAGTATGGAGAGTAGCTGCCTATAAGGACACATAAGACGTGTTGTGTTAATAAGACTGAAGCCATGGAGGCACAGGCCCTTCACAGGCTAACCAAAGAAATTGTATATTCTCGGGGTATTCCATTCCATCTGCTGTTTAAGAGTATATTTGGACTATTCAACTATTATATGTGTACATTACAAAGATATAAACTACTAAATGTGTACAAATGCCAAATGATTACATCCCATTTGGCTGCGAGTTCTTGAGATAAGGTGTCTGGTGTTCTCTCCGCTGTAACGTTATCTCTTCCTCTGTCAGCTGTAACACTTGCTTTAATAATTTTTTTATTACAGCTGCTTATTTAACTGTAAGCAACATTGTAAATCTGCTTCATACAGTTCAAGCTTTTCTTTTCTTTAATTTCATATGACCATTGAAGGTATTTCCTTGTTATTTTGTCAGACAGATGCATTACAAACTGCTTATTTGGAGAAAGGAACCGAACCCCTTCTTTCATGGCATGTCGGCCAAGTGCCAAACCTTGACCCGAAGCTGTAGAGGTCTTGCGAATTTAAATTATCCAATCAAATCAGGACTTGGAGGGATTATTTTGCATCTAAATATTTACCGTATTTATAAAATGGAAATTCCCTTCTGGAACCGGATTTGTTTAGTCCATGTCCCATTTCTGTCTCTCTAGTAAAACCATGGCGCAGTGACAGTTTAGTCCTTAGATTTATTGTGAAGATCCAAAGCCATTTGTTCGAGAAAGACCATGACACGTCGACTAAACACTGTGCAAGTTACAAAAAAAGAAGGATCATTAAAAGCCTGTGTGGGGACATGGTTTCAATGTCAAAGAGCCTTTGCTGTTTATCTTCAACGCTCTCTTAAAGAACCCATTTGGCTTTTTTCTCAGGGACATAAATGTGTCCCGAGGAGTCGACTTCAAAAAGCTCAGCAGCAGAGAAGTCTCCTGTTCATTCAGACTTAATGGCCCTTTGATAGGCCGTCCGATAGCATTCATGCTATCTGTGCAACTATCCTGTGTGGGAACATATATCAGATTGTGTGTGTGGGGCAAAGATAGTGGCACTTCACAGGCCCACGCAAAAAGCGGGGACATCAATAGCCCCTCTGATTTTGCGTGAATGGGGAATTCCGTGAAATATAGAAGATAAGATAAGCATATTTGAACGTTGGAAGTCAGACATTGTGTGTGTGTGTGTGTGTCTGAGAACAAAGCGATGATCCCATTTGTGTCTTTTTCTTGCGCCAGGGTGCGATCGGTGAGCTGAGGGTGGTGGGGGACCCCCGTGCTGCCCGGACGCATTGTGAAGACGATGACGACGACTCAGATATGGTAAATTACATCAAATCGCATTTTGAAGATACTATATGTGATGAAACTGAAACTGGTTGTGTCAAAGTGTGTGAGAAACGCACCCTTCTTCACACTTGGTTTTTCACCTTAAAAAACAATTGTGGTAAAAAATGTGTTTGTGTGTCTCAATCGCTAGTTTAAAATTATTTTTCAATACAGTAGGATGTTCATTTAATACCTGTTGGTCCAGTTTAGAGTAAAATGGATTATAAAGCAGGGTATGCTTTAGTTAGCGACGGCGCTGTCCATCCTGGTCCGCGTTTAATCTTTATCCGGCAGTTCATGAAAATGAATCGTAACATTTTGGTCGTCTCAGGCCACATTTACACATAGCCGTATTTACAGTAACAAATATTTCTGCCCCTCTGTTTTAAAAAATAACGTTGTACACACAAGGTCGTTTTCAAAAAGGTTTATGTTTATATGAACCCGCATAAATACTCCGTCCGCATATGTCCGCATAGGACGCTCACATGACGTGAAGCGTCTTTAGTCGCATACTGTGACGTTTGACAACCTAAAACTCAGTTTGACCTAGTTCACACGCAAACACAAAAACAGTTTTCAGAAATCTCCACTTTGGCCAGAGTTTAGAAATGATCGTTTTCCGTGATAAAACCTCAGTTTTTGTGTAAATGAAAGGACAAAATGCATGAAAATATGTGTTTTCGCATTGTGTAAACGGGGTCTAAGATTTGTTTAGCGTTCAGTTGGTCTCTACCCACTGAAACAAGATGGCTACAGCTAAAAAACAAGATGACGATGGCCAAAATGCCAAACTCAAGGCTTTTAAAAAATGACAGTCCTCAGACCAATTAGTAACACCACAGAGACAGTTTGCTTTATGGATTACAGCGCTCATAAAAGAAAGACCCGTTTCACATCTAGCAGAACCTCTTGAGTCTTGAAGCCGGGCCTGGATGTTGTCAGCGTTCGGGCTAATGTCTGCAGGCTTCCAGAGTTAAACCCCCTTTACGCAATTAGCTTCTTAACAAGAGTCAGCTGGAAATGATTCCAACCGAGTCATGACGCTAACATTAAGCTAATTGGCTAACTAGCTGCAGCTGATGCAATCTGCCAGTGTCAGCTAACATAGCTAACATACCTAGCTAGCAAGGAGAAGGAGAAGAAGTCAGGCACCACGATGACAAAGAGTTCCGCCATCACATCCGGGGGAGGCCTGTCTCCGTCCCTCTAAGTAGACTTTGTGGATTTATTCCAGCGTTTGACAGACATTTTTAGTCATCGTAAATCCGTAGGCTAACAGATAAGAGCCCCGAGAGCAGCCTTTTCAGCAACCCTGACCACCCACACACACACATAACAATACACACACACACACACGTTACTGTGACTCAGTGAAACAGCTGCTGTGTTCGCTGAGACCACCAAACCATCGGCCTTACTGACGGAACAACGTTGAAGCTTGTGCCGCTCGTTGTCATCGAATCCTCAGATGTTGTTTGGATTAGACGGGAGAATCACATTCCACGTGGAAATGACAGGTTTCCGATTTCAGGGAGCGTCTTTTATCTGAAACGCTAACCTCACACACTGTTCTGAGGACATGTTCAAGGTTTTTGCGTTACCGAGACACTCTGAATCCATGGTAATGAGCCAATATGTCTTGTTTTTGTATTTATTTGTGTGATACAACAAATATACAAGCATTGGACTGAATGACATTACAGAGTCGTAGAGTATTGATCATTTAGAAAGAGTGCTAAATGACCTTAATTCAACCAGGTCAAAGGCTCAATCAGGCTAGATATAATTGGATAAGAAGTTGCTATTTTTATTTTTTTAATAAAGAAAGTTGCTTGGGGATAAAAAGCAAACCCAAGGCAGTGGTAATAATTATATATAGTTTATTTTAGGTTTTATCATATAGCAAAGGATTTTTATTGTCTTATCTAGTCAAAAACTCTGCTCTGACACAATAACACGGCCAATAATAATAAAAACAATCACTTTTACGTTTGTTCAGAAGGAAATATAATGAATAGTTGTCCTAAAAAAATACAAATAAATCGCATTAACCTTGAAATACATGATGATACGATGCCGCCCCAATTTCATAATTGCTTGCGTGTGTGTTTCTCTCCCTTATTATTGTTATGTAGTAATGTAAAATAAATACATGTATTGTTCACATATTTAATAAAACACGGCAACATTAAGCTGCGTTTCACCACACTATAAGTAGAGTTCATGAAATGACACACAAAGTGCAAGGACGCGTGCATTTAAAGAAGCTTTCTGGTTTTTAATTTTCACGACAGACATCTTGGAGATGTAACATTTAAAATGTGTGATTGGTCTCCTCAGGCTTCGGGGGAAGGAAGCGGCGTTGAAGAAACCAGATCCCCACAAGCAACCAGGGAGAAGCCCAGAATGACGGTATGGAACAACTGTATTTATTACCTTCGCATTGAAAATGTACGTGCATGCGTGCGTGTTATTCGCAGAAGTAAAAAAGTATTTAACCAAATCGCATGAAATTTGGTGGGATGATTGGTTATTATCCGGGGACCATTTGATTAAATCTTGGGATCGATCGGGTCAAAGGTCAAGGTCATGAAAAGGTCAAAATCTTCTTTAAATCACATGAAATTTAGTGGGACTATTGGGTATTATCCGGGGACCATTTGATTCGATTTTGGGATTTATCGGGTCAAAGGTCAAGGTCAACATATTCTTTTTAGCATAGCACAGTAAATTTTTATATTCATAATTCAATGCCCAATCTTGTGATATGCGAAGGTATGCGCTCTACCTAGTGCCCATTCTAGTTAATTTGGTGTTTTACTTCAAAAAAGGTTTTTTTCAACATCTACCTGCTGCTGTTTGTTTTCCTCCATTACGTCAAGTTTCATCCTCTTGGTACATGATATTGAAACATTATGTTCTATCATTTTCTAAGTGGGAAGTTGTGTAAAACTATAAAATCGAGATATGAGGCAGTGAGAAGAAGAATGAAGAATACGTTGTTCCCTGAAGGCGTCTCGGAGCAGCCGATCGAGCCAGGCCGACAAAGATTGCTCCTTTGGTTCAGTCGTCCCAGTCATGCGTCCACCGCTGATGTCTCGAGTTTCTCGCCATGAGTTGGTGAACGCTCATCCCTCAAGAGGAGATTTAAAAAACTGCCGAGTTGACATCTGGAAATTGAGCCGCTTCTGACTCAGAGACATGGGGACAAAGACATTTACTTTGAGAGTTTCCTCTTGTCAGACGAGTGAGTGAAATGACCACAGGGAGTTCAAACTGGGCTGTTCTCTCAAATTCAGGAGGTAATAACATTTTCTCTGAAAAAGAAAGTCAGGAAAAAGGACGTCCGGCTTTAGCACATCGCTTTCAGCATGAACGGTACGCTTATAGAACAGCGAATAACCTGGTGTCAGGTGAGGCGCGTATGCTCTGAATATATCTGTAGTATCTGACGGAAGATTGCGAGTCTCTTTCCCACCATGCACCTCACCTTTCCATTCACTCACACGCTCACGCTGTTATTCCCTCTGTCGTATTTTCTTCTTCTTCCAGTTCTCTTCATCTCTGCATGTTTTTTGTAGTTTACAGTTTTCTCCCTCATCTCCCCATTTGCCACTTTGTCTTTCTGTCTCAGACACACACACACATACACACCCACACACACACACACACACACACACACTCAATCAGATTCTACAGACACCCACTCACAGCCTCCCGGCCTTCTCAGGGTATAGCCACGCAGACTCGAATGCATCACAGCCTCCATCAGCACCCCCACTCACAATAATTACAGGTTAGAAAAAAAAACAGATGTCAATGTGGACTCGATCGGATCCAAGGCAGAGGCCTCACGGCTTTTGTTATTCCGACTGGTTTCTCCATCAGCAGCCACCGACTGAGGTGGAAAGAAAGCCGGAGCAGGAGACCGGGGAGGGGGGGGGGGGGGGGGGGGTGTTCGACGTGACCGATGCTTACTCAGCAACTTTACTTAAGGGGCTTTTCCATCTGTTCTGGCTTTTTTTATTATTTTTATCGTGTGATGGGACGTCCCACGCATCAGCTGGCGTCTAACAACCTACCTGCCGATGTTTCTTCTCCCACCCGCTCTCTGTTCGCAGCAGGTAGAACCCGCACCGTGCCGCCGCTGAAATTAAGGCAAGTCCGGGCAGAGGCCGCTCAGACGGGGGAGCGTTGCGTAGTCGACTTTTCATTTTGTCATCCCGGAATTCGGAGTGGATGGTTGGCGGAGCGAGTCGGTCGCCCGGAGCGGCGTCACCGCTGGGGTCTCCTCCCCGATGAGGGAAGGAGTCACGAGCTTTAAGTCCAGCTGCACGTGGTGCGAGTGGGTGTTTCAGGTCGGAGCACAGATGCTGAGTTCTTATTTGTCTCTTTAAGATGCTTTAATGAACACCTAACACATGAACACATGAACACATGAACACACAAACACATGAACACATTCATGGGTTTAGTGTGTATACTCTTCGCAGAGCTTGTCGACTTGAGACCTGTGAGCTGGGAGACTCGACCGACTCAACCTGACTTGAGACTCGGAGGCTGAGGAGGCTTGACTTTGTGACCCATGAGTATTAAAAGCTTCTCTCCTGAATATAGTTCTCTTGGGTAATTAGTAAAATACAATTCACAGACTTTTTGACCATTTGGGTTTGAGCTACCTGCCTTTCATACTGTTTAATTGTTAAACGTCCATATTTATGTTTATGGCTGAGCTGTGCTGCCATGTTTAAATTCGACAGTTTTCTCAAGAAGATTTAATTAAAGTTGATCTTTATTTTATTTTTGTATTTACTAATTGAATAAGCAATAAATTTACTGCCGACTTGCTTCAAACACAGAGCTAAAGCAGAACAGATTTCATGTATTATTTCAGCTGTGTGGCAGCTCCATACATTTAGATGATGGAGTCTTCACCTCTCAATTAAAAATTACTTCATGGCACATGCACTGAGAAAAGACAAAAAAAAAGGAAAAGGAGAAAAAAGCGTACAATGTTCCAGAGGTGGAATACCTCCATCGCCGAGGGAGCTGCATACCTGCTCTTAGATTCAGAGGTCGTGTGGTTCAAATCCATCATCACTCAAGATCGGAGCCTCCCGCCCTTCAACCCCGTCTATGATGGAGAAGTAAAGGAGTGAACAAGCGGGGTATTCTTTATCACATTAATGCGTTTATCGACTGAGAGCGTCACGTGCGGCCCGGAGAAATTCTTAGCATAGCCAGCGGCGTGCAACGTCGTGGGGAGAATTCCTCTGAAAAGGGAACTGGTTAATTATTAAAAGTGGCTTCACTTTGCTTTCCCCCCCCCCCCGGCATTCTTCATCCCACTCCTCTCTCAAATTCCACGGGTGACAATTCGAGGTGTGTCACCGGTGAGGAATGAGCTCCTGACTAACTTGGGGGGGGGGGGTTGCGTTATTTCCCCAAAGGCAGTTTGGGAGCTTGGGATTCCACTGCAAGTGATCTGATTTGTAAACGCAGTTGTACGAGGGGCGGGTCAAAGTTTAAAGGTCAATTTAAAAGTGGGGGCAGAAATGTGATAAGTGATGTTCGCACACACGAAAACACCCAGTTAACCCCAGCAGGTTAAAAATGTGGCAAGGAGTCACGGCAATAAGTTGACCCCCCCACACACACACACACACACACACACACACACTCTCACTCACAAATGCTAATGAAGGCTGCCGTAAAGGAGCTCAACCGTTGTGCGCCCCCCCCCCGGGGGGTCGTTATAACTCTGGGTGATGACATTTTGCACCTGCGGGCTGCTTCAGCGGGATAGACCGGCACCTGTGTTCCCCCGACAGCCGGAATATTGTTCTCACGCAGAAGAGGGTTTTTAGTTTTTTTACGACGGGGCTTGAGATGTCTCGCTGCGATAAACACGTAAACTGCAATTACCCCCCCCCCCCCCAAAAAAAAAATACAATGACGTGCTGACGGAAGGAAAGGCTTTCTGCTGCGCGCACGGCGAGTCGGGCTCATGTTGACTCGGTCGTGTTTACGCCGTTTAAGAAGGCTCGGCGCGGGGCTGGGAAACGGCCACACTGGTCGGGAAGAGAGCTTCGGATACAAGAACTGTAAACACGAGCGGGATCGAATGGGAACACGCCGGCTGCTGTTTTCCCATGCAGGGCCACAGTTGTTCCACATAGCCATACAATCTAGACAGGGTTTGCACCGTCATGGAAAACCTGGAAAAGTCATGGAATATTAAAATGGTCTTTTCCAGGCCTGGAAAAGTCATGGAAAAAAGTCAAATCATAAAAGTTTGGGAAAAGTCATGGAAAAAAACTCAAATCATAAATGTTTGGGAAAAGTCATGGAAAAAAACTCAAATCATAAATGTTTGGGAAAAGTCATGGAAAAAAACTCAAATCATAAATGTTTGGGAAAAGTCATGGAAAAAAACTCAAATCATAATTGTTTTGGAAATGTCATGGGAAAAAAATCAAATCATAAAAGTTTGGTAAAAAAAGTCAAATCATAAAAGTTTGGGAAAAGTTATGGGAAAAAAACCCAAAACATACAAGAGTGCTAGAACCCTGCTAGAGTGGGTTTAATGCCGCTTCCAAATGTTCCCTTTTATACAAAAAAGTGTATCTCACTCTCCGATGCATGACCTTTCACCTCCAGACTCCTCCTCCATCTTCTCGGCCCCTTCAGCCGCCGCCGCTGAGCAACAAAGACCACGTCTCAGCTGCAGGAGACACCGGTGAGTTTATAGCAGAGAGAGAATATTGTTTGTGTGTGTGTAATATTTATAGACGAATGAAATTTGAAAGTTTAGTGTGCTTTCTTTACGCCAGCCGTCTGCAGACTATTTTTTTTGTTGACAGATGCCTTCAGATCTGCTCCTTGCTGCACATCTGTCCTTCATACATTTATTATTTGAATGATAGGAAATATGTGTTGTTGACGACACAGAATTCATATTCCTTCAAGGCGCACAACTGAGTGGGTCAGAGATCAGAGGCACTGACACATGTCTCCATCTAGTGGACGACACAAAGAAAGTTGTTTTTTTCTGAAAGAAAGTTCTAACCAGCGCTTCTGACTTTTACACGGTGAGAACTTCAACTATAAACTGGTGACGATGAACGTGGGGCTGAGATGAGCTGTGTGAAGAAGTGCAACTGTCGTTCAAAGACGCAGCATTTTGTAACCATGATCGAGGTTCATTTCACATCCTACAATTTAGTTTTGGAATGGTTGAATTTATTTCTAAAATCTTTCTTTTAACCCTCCTGTTACCTTTAGGGTCAATTTGAGCCCATTCAATGTTTAACGTTGATGTTCTTTGGGGTCAATTTGACCCCAGTTTGTTTTTCACTGTGTCAAACATATAAGAAATATCAACTTTTTTATATATTTAAAGGGCTATTTAGGTATTCAACAAACAAACATAAAGTACCTCACACTTAAACTTGGGAAACAATATTAATTCTAATAATTTTCTTGAGGTTTTAATTGCTGGGTTCAAATTGACCCCGAGGGTAAAATATATTGGTGAATGTGAAGGTAACAGGAGGGCTAAATGCGTACAAAGAAAAGTCCAACAGACCAAACAAAACCTAATAATGTTAGTCCAGAAGGTTGATGTAACTGTCTCTCTGGGTTGTGTTCATCGGTACGACTCACTTCCTGAGCAGTTTGTGCGCGAGCTTCCCGGGTGGCCGGGAATTTAAAACAAAAAAGACACGCATCCACATCTCCCGCGTTTTATTTTCTTTAAAAAAACTAAAAAAGTCTTCTCTGGTCGGATGCTCTACCTACCTCACGTGCACAGGACCTCACGTGGACTTTGAAAGCATGCAGCGCCTATCTGTGTTACGCTTTGGACACATTTGTGTATGAGCCAGCGGGGATGAAAGATAAGGCCATTCGGGCTGTTATCTTTCTGAAAGATAAACACAAAGAGGAGAGAGAGAGAGAGAGAGAGGAAAACATTCCCTATTACCTTAAGCTACTCGTGCTATGATATGAGGTCTTGGTGTAGCCGGTGAATTAGCCGTGCCCGTGGGGATGCGTGCAGAGGGCGTGGGAGCCTGGTTTCCATCGCTCACCTCTGACCCCTGAGCGGGAGCACACTGCGCCGCTCCGGCGGTGGGTTGGAAGCATCGCCTTCCGGGAGAAGAGACGAGGCTCACACCAGAGTACACGTATAGGGGTGCGACTGCGTTGGCACGGTGGCGTTAAAGCAACACTATGCAACAATTGTAACTTAAAATAACAGCTTGAAAAAAATGGTGCCGCTACAATGACTTTTAATATGACGATTTGCGCCTCCGCCATCGGGTCTCTGTGGGGAGAAAACTCCGCTATGTAACATTTTGGAGCGGCCCGGTACTTGGACCTGCCTTCTGTCAGTGATGACCAGCGTCACATAGTCCAGTCCACGCTCACAGGTGACTTTTTATTTGCTCCGCTACGCGACGCGTAGAGACAGAGAGACATGCTGCTGTGGAGACGATCGATAACAGACGTTTAGTTTAATAAAAGAACAAAGACGTCTTTAAGAAAGGGACCTGACATTACTTCTGCTGTCATCTGGAGGATAGAGAAAGTTACAGGGGGGCGGGCGGAGATATATATATTTTTTTAACTCAAACTCAAAAGACCCATATACGTCACAGGAAGAGCCATATATGGCTCGAGAGCCAGAGGTTCACGACACCTGATCTATCGTAACTGGGTATTTACGACACTGAAGTAAACGTTTAATACCTGAAGGGGGCGCTCCAAGGGAAAAACTACATAATGGGGCTTTAAATCACAGCCACGCTCCGGCACGCTGGGATTCACGCGGGGAGACGCTCATTTATCAACGTTGAAAGCTCTTTTCACGAGGGCATTAATGACTCTGTCCTTTTTGCCGCCGTGTGCAGGTGCAGCCGGGGGCAGAGGAGAGAAGGGCGACCGGGGGGACGCGGGGCTGAAGGGAGACAGGGGGCCGGTCGGGACCAAGGGGGACGGCGGCTCCGGCTCCGGCTCCCGGGGCGGAGGCCGCGGAGAGAAGGTTTGGACTTTCAAGGAATCTACTGGGACTGGGGATGCAGAGGGGACACACACACACACACACACACATGCTGATGACGGCCGAGTTTGTCCTTGTGAAGGTCGCAGTGTGCTGGACAACCTTTATTCACAACTAAAACACACTCGGATGGAGAGGTCATTTGCAATAAAGCCGAGTGAAAGAAAAACAAATTAAAAACCAGCGGCACCAAGAAAGATCAGGGAAATAATATAACCCGCAAGAATACTTATAAAAAATGTGACATCTAAAAAAGAAAATCACGTATAACTGCAAGTGAAATATAGAATGTGAAGACTAAACCGACCTTTTAATTGTTCCAGTTTGCTGGGGCACAATAAGAGAAACAGGAGGTTCTAAGCTCAGTAGTGCTATCCAATCATATGAGCGTGTTGCATAAGCCCCGCCCCCATGCACTGTAATGAGAAGCCTCTGTTATGTTGTTTGGCTTGTATTTTATTCATCACAATCACATGCCGTAGTTTACATTTATTCATTTTCTAAGGACAAGATGTGTGTGTTCATGCATAGATAATTTCTTCTACGTCATTGATGTCACGGTAACCGTAAAATAAGTCAAGAGCACATGATGCACTTAGATAGACTAAAAACAAAAAAAACAGAGGTTACGACCTGCAGGGGACGCCGACGCACGGAGATGAAAAGATTGTTCGGAATAAAATACAAAGTATACAAAGTAAGCAACACAAATCAGTGTGACGGCTCACTTCTATTGAAGTTAAAATGCAGAAGTTACATTAAATATGAAACTAAAAGAGAAGAGTTCATCCTAGATGTGAAGTTGTTGTGTGGCGGCGCCTTTGAGGGTTTTAAGGGACATGAAGTCCGCTGCCTCTGACTCGGCTCTGTTTCTTCTTTCCTTGTTCAGGGGGAACCGGGGGAAACAGGATTGAAGGTAAGTCAGAGGTCACCTCGTCCTTTGAATCCAGAGGCGACAGAACGAGGATGATACGCTGTATTAGTTTACTTCTGATTTTATACTTTTTAGCGTCTTTCCATTAAGCACTGGTGTCAGCGTTATTTCATCATTCTCGTGTTGTCGTACTTTTTGGAGAAGCTTCAGTCAGTAACTTCTTCTTCTTCTTCTTCTTCTTCTTCTTCTTCTTCTTCTTCTTCTTCTTCTTCGTCGTCATCTCCAGGGCAGTGCAGGCTTTGGCTACCAAGGAAAGAAGGGAGACGTCGGGCCGCCTGGGCGACCCGGTTCCCCCGGCCCTCCGGGCCCGGCCACCGAGTTCACGGTGAACAGCGACGGCTCCGTCTCCTCCAGGAGCCCCGGACCCCGAGGACCGCCGGGTGCTACGGGCGCCCAGGGACCGCCAGGAGCTGATGGAGAGCCAGTTAGTAGAATGCAGTTACATTTTTACCTTCGCATTGAAAATGCGGAAGGTAATGTTTTCATCGCCTTGTATTTGTATGCGTGCGTGTTATTCGCATAACTCAAAAAGTATTTAACCGAATCGCATGAAATTTGGTGGGATGATTGGTTATTATCCGGGGACCATTTGATTAGATCTTGGGATTGATCAGGTCAAAGGTCAAGGTCATGAAAAGGTCAACATCTTATTTTTATCATAGCACAGTCAATTTGTATGTTCATAATGCAATGCCCAATCTTGTCATATGCGAAGGTATGCGCTCTACCGAGTGACCATCCTAGTTATTCATTTTCTTACATGTCTAAAATATGATCCTTTTAATATGATATGATATTCCTTTATTCGTCCCACAGTGGGGAAATTTCAAAAATCACAGCAGCGGTGCACATCAGGGCATCAATGAGAATAAATATAAAACACAAAACTAAATACTCCAAACTAAATACTAATACTTAATAGGTTACATATTAAGTTAAAACGTGTATGCAATCGTAAAATATGAAATGTCAAATCAATCTTCAACTGTGTCTCATAAGATGTATATTTCTTCATTTCCAGGGGGATCCCGGTGAGGATGGAAAAACCGTAAGTTGCTTTTTTTCGCTCTGCACTCAAACCGTGAGCGCTGACCAGGTGGCTCCGTTATTACTGGATAATTACAACACTGAACTTACCTATTGTAAATATAGAAAATGTAAATATTGTATTCAGTCACCTACAAACAAATGTAATAAGCCAATAAAGACTTTTTTATCAGATACCAAATCTTAAATATTCTGGACATATTCAGAAGGATTCAAGGAAACAGAGGAGATAACATGGCAGAATAACAATGTCCCACGGTGTTTCGTTACCAGGACTGCAGAAAATCAATTTTCGGCGCCGACTCCTCCCAAAAGCATGTCGCGTGTAAATAATCTGAATATGTTTCGCTTTCGGGGGGAACTAAAAGTAAACAGTGCCGTCTTCACAAAGCGCTCAGGGATGCTTTCATGATCCATTTCCAACTTGTAAAGTGTTCAGAGAACCACCTGCTTGGGTCTCCCTCCTAAATACTTCCATAGTTCAGAGGCTCATGTTCTCTGGGTTTTATATATATATATATATATATATATATATATATATATATATATATATATATATATATATATATATATATTCACAAGACAGGACTTTAAGGATACAATAAAAAGGGAAAGGAGAAATAAAATGGTAAAGAACAACAAAAAACAGACCAAAAAATAGATCAAAAATAATTCGAAAAACCACAGCAAATAACATAAATCCATATTTAAGGTGACATCATCAAATCGAGTCAGCATCTGTACCAGTGTGTTTAATCTGGCAGGGCAAAGTCCATCCCGGAGGGGTCCACCATGTCTAAGACCGGTTTCCATATTTTGAATCCCCTGACATTCTGCACTTGACACTGCCATGTTCCCTGTATTATACCATGAGGGCCCTAACAGGATGGTTTCCTCCACACAGGGTCCTGATGGACCACCTGGCTTCCCAGGAACCCCAGGGGACTCTGGACCAACAGGAGCAAAGGTTAGATACCCTTTACCAAATAAAGAATATAATGATGATTATACAGGGTTCATTCCTATATATATATATATATATATATATATATATATATATATATATTAAAAATATTTCTAGGCCCTTGAAAGAAATTAAATCCCAATGGAAATGTGTTACATTCATATGTTCATTTAAGCTGAGTTTTTAATTAATGAATATGCTTTTAAAAGAAAGACGCACAAAATATGAGCAGCCATACGCTCTCATACAAGTGAACACACCTTGAAAGGTTTTGCCATTTTGCAACAGTATTTTAGGGGTCGGGATAATCCACTATGCCAGGGAAGTATAGATTTAACCATGCTTGGCTACATATGGAAAGGTACTCATTGTTAGTTTAAATACTAAACGTTTTAACGAGATTTCACATGATGTTTGTTCATCGAAGTTTGGTTTAAAGTCATGGAAGTCCATTGGTTAGAATGTGTATTAAACCCTGATCATAACTAGATGATAATAAAGAGTCCCGTGCATACAGGGAGACCGTGGAGAGGGTCAGCCTGGCCCCAGGGGACTCCCTGGACCTGCGGGACCCCCAGGACCTGGACACAGATCTGTGAGTTTGATCCAGGCCTCACACACTGCGTAATGTTTTTGTGACTCACTTGTGGAACACAACTGATTCCATTCCACATGTTTCAGACTTTTGTGGACATGGAAGGCTCTGGGTTCCCCGATCTGGACTCCATCCGGGTGAGAAGAGTTAGAATAAACAACCAATGTAGTGGAGGGTCTAGGCTTTGTTCTGTGAGACTATATCCGGCATCCGTAAATGACAATTCCTGTTGTTGTTTTAAGGGAGCGCCTGGTCTACCCGGTCCTCCTGGCCCCCCCGGCCCTGCCGGTCCAGCTATCCCCTCGACAGCGGGAGCAGCTTCGAGTTCTGGGGCGTTCGGACCACCAGGAAAGGACGGGGCGCCCGGTCAACCTGTAGGTGTCCTTGTGTTTGATAATCCATAATGAGTGTAGAATCTAACCCCGTCGACAACAACTGAATGCCTGAACCAAATCCCTCTAGGGCTTGCCTGGTTTGCCGGGGATGGATGGACGTCCAGGAGCTCTTGGTACCAATGGAGAAAAGGTTACTGTTTGATGATAATTCCTTCGATATTTAAGAAATGATAGAAACATGCACAATAGCCACAGTGCCATTAAAGTTCAGTGTATTTTTTATGAACATGTTTTGTCCTCCTCTTTTTCATCCACCAGGGTGATTCAGGCGCTCTGGGTCTTCCAGGAGCTGTCGGAGAGAAGGTGAGGACTTACCATAAGTAATACTAAAAGTAATACCATAAGTAATACCATAAGTACTATAATAAGGAGTACCAAAAGTAATACCATGAGTTGATCAGTTGGGTGTCATCAGTATATGCATAGTAGGAAAAGCCATACGAGCAAATGACAGAACCGAGAAAACGAGTGTACAGAGAGAAGAGGAGAGGCCCCAGGAAGGAGCCCTGAGGGACCCCAGTAGTGAAAGGGCAAGGTTCGGACACAGATCCTCTCCACGTTAGCCGGTTAGTGCGGTCGTTAAGCCTTCCCATCTGCAGGTAACTGGACTCCAGCACGTCAGCCGTCAGAGGGGATGTGTGTCTTCTCACGATATACAAATGTTTGTCAAATATAGGCCGCTAGTCAGTTTAATGTGAACGCTAGCTTACTTTCTTTATGAGACAATGAATTACACCACCTTGCCACGGTAAGAAGCACTTTAATGAAAATGAAATCGTTGTAGTTACTTTTATTACTATTTAAATTGATTTACTCCGTCACTTCACCCTACAGGGATCTCGAGGGGATAACGGTTTACCGGGAACCCCAGGACACAACGGACTGGCTGGTCTGCCCGGGCCTATGGGACCAGTTGGGCAACCAGGGCCTGCGGGGCCCCCCGGACCAAGCTATCGTGTTGGATTTGTAAGTTTTTGTGATGATACCTTTTGGTAGAGTTGACTATGTATGAACGTAAAAGATGCCCAAAAATAAGCAACATTTCATGCGTGTTATGTGGTTGTCTGGCACAGTTATCCATGAAGTAAATGAAAATGATGCTCAATGATAGACAGCTGTACTGCAGACTCATTGTTGTCGTCCATCCCGATCTAAATCATTAAAAAAAGGAACTTTATGGAGAAAAATAAAATAAAAAATGTTTGGCTAACTGTACAAAATGCCTGTTGGCGTTTGAAGGATGACATGGAGGCCTCTGGTGGAGGGTTCAGCAATGGACTGCCTGGCGTCACAGGACCCGAGGGAAGACAGGTCAGTGCTGCAAGAGAAATTCAGGTTTTGTGGAAGACGATAAACGATATCTCATATTCTTTACAATATGGACAAGGTTTAAAATTAGATATAGTTAGTTCCTCCTTGTGTTGAAATTCTTTAAATCTTTTATTCAAGTCCACATATTACAAGTAATTCTCTGAAGCAGGATCTGATCAGCATCTTTAAAGTCATGTTGGTAATTTACTGACCGATTCATACTCAAGATTACTATTGAGTGTACCCTTGCATCCTTGTGCCCTAGTGTGTCCTTGCATCCTTGCATGAGGAAAATAGACCTGACCTTGCAAATAACCACATGTGTGTGCTTTCAGGGTTCTTCTGGCTTGCCTGGACTTCCGGTAAGTAACTGAAGTATTTTGTACTAATCTGTGAAGAACAGGTCCTATTGGCCCTTTCTCCAACTCAAATGATGTGTCTTCTTTTAAAGCAGACGAATGGCTCAAGTAGGGGTCTAGCTTTGAGTGCATTACATTTGTAGAAACACACCAACCAGCGTGAGGTACCCGAGACTTCACCACCACCACCTAAAGCTGGTCGAGTTTAGCCTCTGCACAGCCTCGAGCATCTTAAAGAAGTGTATCTAACATTCACTTTTGGTGATTGTCTCATCCTTGATGCTCTCCTCTGTTGTCATTTCACACGTGGGTTTTCTAAATCATTGGGGTTGAGAAAAATACTATGTTTCTAGCTCAGAAAACCTCATGCATCATAGAAAATAATTGTCGATCAAAATAACTACGCAACACTTATACTATAACAACGACTGTTTACTGGTTTTGTCAGGTTCTTGTCGCGGGGTGAGGCTCAGGTGCAGAGAAACAGGCAGGGCTCAACGTGAATAACAAAAGTCGCTCGTTAATGAGGCAAAAGTTTACACAAAAAAAACAACAAGGTCCAAAAAGGGGCAGGCAGAGAATCAGGGTTCAGGGCAGGGTGGAAACAGGCAGGATCAGGAATACGGACAGGACGACGGGAAAAAGACACGGAACTATAGACGACAATCCAACAGGAGACGAGGAAAAGACTGACACAATATATAGGGGGGGAAACACAGGTGTACGACATCAGACACTAACGAGATGAGAGTGGCTGAGGGCAGGTGCAGGGAATGAAACAATCAAGACAGAGAAGACACAGAGGACACATAGGAGACACGGAACACAGGAGACACAGAACAGGGTGTTACAGGTTTGCTCACATGCTGCTGCTCTTAAATGTGATTGAAACCTTGTAAACTCGAATAAAGTGTATGGCATACATTTAAAATATTATGATGCCAATCTGTAAACAACTGAAGTTAAAACAGGAGAAAATTCACATATACTGTACCTATATTGGTTAAAATGAAGAAAATGTTATAGCATTTTTATATGCAATGTACACACTGTGCAACTTTATCTAAATATACTCAATCTATATTGTTTTATTGGGTTTCTTTATTCACCGTGGGCCATTTAAAAACAGGCAGTTGTTTGGCCACCTCAGCATTAAATGAAAGCAGAGATAGACGGAAGAGTGGAATTTAATGTAACAAGCGTAGTGAGTGAAAATGAAGTGGTCTGAAGGCCAAACTCGGAGCAAGCACAGCACGAGTGTGCCCAAGTTAGTGAGTCAGCACACATGCGTGGACACAACCTGCTTAAAGCAAAACAATGAGCTGAGAGCTACGTAGAGTCGGGGGATGATTCTAAGGCCACATTTACACATAGCTGGTATTTACAGAAACAAATATTTCTGCCCCTCCATTTTCAAAAATAACGTTGTACACACAAGGTCGTTTTCAAAAAGGTTTCTGTTTATATGAACCCGCATAAATACGCCGTCCGCATACGTCTCATAGGACGCTCACATGACGTGAAGCATCTTTAGTCGCATACTGTGACGTTTGACAACCTAAAACAAGTTTGACCTTTGAACAACTGAGTTTTCAGAAATCTCCACTTTGGCCGGAGTTTTTAGAAATGATCGTTTTCCGTGATAAAACCTCAGTTTTTGTGTAAATGAAAAGCCAAAACGCATGAAAATATATGCGTTTTCCCATCGTGTAAACGGGGTCTAAGTGGGTTGGGAAATACAAGCCAACTCTTCGCGTGATGGGCAGTGATAAGGCAGTAGCTCTGAAGCGTGACTCTCATCGTCGTATCTTGATTGTTCCTCTGCAGGGTAAAGCCGGGCTGCCTGGTATACCCGGTCAGAAGGGCAGCGACGGGCTCACAGGAAGAGATGGACGTCCGGGGTTGGACGGTTTCCCTGGACCTCAGGTAAAATACATCTCGATGACAAATGACAATGTTTCACGCTCCGCCCGGATACCAGAGGTCACACCGTTTTTGAAAGGTCGCAGTGTTAAATTCCCGTGTTGCCATGAGATGTAACAGAGCATTTGGTTTACCGTGTTGCACGACACACGGGGCACACTTTCCTAACGAGTATACTTGACTTTCTTTTCATACACAAAGCTTTTGTCAACCAATTTTTTAAACAACAAAGAAAGAAAGATGCATTTCATAAATGTTTTTTACCCACCATGCAGTTAAAAAAAAGTAGTAATAATAATGATTTCAATTTATATAGCGCTTTTCTAAGTACCCAAAGTCGCTTACAGAGTCCAGAGTCCAGTCATACACACACATCCCGGTGGTGGTGAGCTACATCCGTAGCCACAGCTGCCCTGGGGCAGACTGACAGAAGAAGCGAGGCAGCCAATCTGCGCCTACGGCCCCCCCGACCACCACCAACATTCATTCACATCCATACGAACCGGGTTGAAAGCTGTGTGCATGTCTTTATGATGGTGGGGGAAACCGGAGTACCCGGAGGAAACCCACGCAGGGGAGAACATGCAAACTCCACACAGAAAGGACCTGGGACGACCGGGCGGACCGGGAATTGAACCCTGGACCTTCTTGCTGTGAGGTGACAGTGCTAACCACTGAGCCACCGTGCTGCCTAATGCTTTATACATATTGTAAAGAGTGCACAATACATCAGGCTGCCCATTGGGTTCAATATATCTGCCATATTGGGGTCTATAACAAGTAATACCCAATATAAGCATGAAAGTTAATTCTTGATCGTGGACATAGTTGTTTAACAAGGTCCATTTACTATTATTATCATTATTATTATTATTATTTACTCACTTTATCTAGAACTTTCAATTGCATGTCATGGTCTTCAGCCTCGTGTTTGTTTAATTCTCATAGAGATGGCTCAGTTGTTATTCATACTTAAATGTCACGTGATCTCATATTAATTGTTACTCCACCAAACGGCATGCTGGGTAAAGCTCGCTTGGCACCTCAAAGGACGCGGATGCTTTAACTCTGCCGGGGCGTGACACTGTGTCATGGCAGGCGCTTTGTGAACTAAATTTTACATATGAATGGAATCTTAAATTACTATAATTCATCATCTTATCAAACAGGTTTATGAGGTAATTATACCATGTGATATGACAGAAGCGGTGTAGTTATTGTCATCAGGTTTCAATGAAGAAGAAGGTTGTTCCTCTCATCTGCCGTGAATCAGACATGTGGACCTTTCACCTTTTGTTCACGTGTATTTCGTCTTATTCCTATTTCATTTTACAGGGACCAAAGGGGGACAGTGGCAACAAAGGAGAAAGGGTGAAATGCATTTACATTTCAATCATTTTAACCCTAAAATATCTGTTACATTACATCTCACTTATGTATGTTTCTTCGTAGTTATTTAGATCTGTCTCTAAAAAACATAAGAAATAACATACACTACCGTTCAAAAATTTGGGGTCACTTAGAAAAAAGAAAAAAAGCAGTGTTTTTTCCCATGAAAATGACATTAAATTAATCAGAAATACTCTCTCTACATAGTTAATGTGGTAAATGACTATTCTCTGTTTTTTAATGAAATCTCTACAGAGGTGTGTAGAGGCCCATCTCCATGTTCTAGTGGTACATTGTGTCATCGCCTTAGAAGACTAGCAGAGGGGTAGAACCCCCTTGAAGCCCTTTTTAAAAATGTTGTATATGTTTTTATTTTGCATTTTCCACAAACAGATTATTCCTTGACATTGAAATTATTTTTATGTGAGCGCAGCTGAAAACAGTTATGCTGGTGAGAGAAACTCTAAAACTGGCCTTTCTTTGAGCGACACGTTTGAAGAACATTAATATTTACAATGAAAATCATTATTTCTAACCTTGTCAATGTCTTGACTATATTTTGTATTAATCTTGTATTCATTTAATAAATAAAAGTGTGAGTTTTCATGGAAAACACAACATTTTCTGGGTGACCCCAAACCTTTGAACGGTAGTGTACGTTGTTACAATCCATATTTGATTTATTTCCAGTGGACGAGGCCTTACCAGGTGGGACAGTCACTCATCTTGTTGCTGTGTTGTGGTTTTAGGGTGAAACGGGTCGAGATGGAACAGGCCTCCAAGGGCCACCCGGGCCACCTGGACCAGCAGGACAAATCATCTACCGGACATCTGACAACGTGAGCCACACAAAATATTGTATATATTTTCCGCTTTAGTCCGTCATTTTAGTTTGTCATACGTTTATATCTACTGGTCTCTGCAGAACGTCGTTCTAAACCAAGAGCAATTTAAATCAGCGACGGCATTAACTTCACTCCATATGTGTGTCACTGCAGGTTAACGGGGTTGCTGGCAATGAAGGACCCCAGGTTTGTATATTTATCCATATTTTATGTATGTATGTATGTACTACACACACATACCTTTTGTAAAGAAAAACATATTTAAGACAGACATCTTAAAGGGGTAGTGTTTAAGATCTTGCAGTATTTCATCTTTACTGATGGTTTGATGATACATACAAAATGTATTCATACTTTTTTTTTTTTTCAAAAAAAACACTGACCACAAAACATCTCTTTTTTTCCATTTGAATATATTATATTTTCTTCTGCTGTACATTAAGCTGCACTGACTTCACAGTTTATATTTTCGAATGAGTCAGACTATGCAGGGCAAGAATAAGTTCTCTGTAGATTTGCTTGTCCAATTTGTGTTATATTCAACCAATTTAAGTTTGAAACAATACATGTGTGCAATATAGTCATTTGGAAGACCCGACTAATGAATTCATATGTGTGTGTTTCCTGAACAGGGAGGAGCTGGTTTACCTGGCCAAGCTGGATTCCCTGTAAGTCTCCCTGGGATACATAATGAATGTATAGCACAGCCATTAATGTATCTTAGCCATAAATGTGAAGTGTATTTACGTCACTCTAATGGTAAATACACTTCATATTAATGGTGTTGTCTTTGTCGTGTTATTTCACATAAATTCCTTATTTATTGTTTTTTATTTAAATTAAACACATTCAGCCTCAAGAGCATTCACTCTTACTGAAGATACAAATGTTACAAAAACAATTCCCTTCAATTTTTTCCCCTACGGTTAACGTAAATTAAATGCTGTGAAAAGCTATTTCTGGGATCGGTTTCATGTTCTAAATCATCATCTCCTACATGGATGCCTTGTGTTTTTTGGGGGTTATTACCTATGGAACATGCCTTTGTATTTTGTTTAGTCTGAGCTTTTTCCACTGGTTTGGAGCAGGTGATACTCGGATACTTCGAAAATACCGACGTATAGAAACAAGTGTTGGAATGAGTCTTTGAATTTAACTACACGTATGGGTGCTGAATGAGTCTGTGGGTGGTGACCTTCACATCTGGATTATGTCTTTAACCAGTTCTACCTCCATTTATTTCGAAATCCCCATAATGCCCTGCAGACAATTTTAACAGAAAAGTTTGGCTTCCACAACAGTGAGAAAGCATAAAAAACGCTTCTCTACACTTCAGTTAACAGATGTCATATTGGCACTGCATCTCCTCACAGGAGCCCGCATCTCATCCACTTCATTCTAAACTGAATGTGTAAACGGTGGCCAACTGTATGGACGGAGACTAATGGCTTGAATTGATCCGTGGAAATGCTCACCTTCCACCAAAGAACCCTGATAAACACTTTCTTTTTCCTTCAGGGTCCAATTGGACCAAAGGGTGACAGAGGGGACCCCGGCCTTCCAGGCTACGGGGGAAAGGTAAAGTCTCGGTTATTCGTTCTTTCAACAATTCCGTTAGCCGCTCGCCGTCACCGAGACACGGTCGATAATTGAGTCTGCGTGGTGTCGTCGGTGTTTCAGGGGGAGAAAGGTGAACCGGGCCTGGTAATCGGACCTGATGGAAACCTTCTGCATCTGGAAGAACTGACGGGTTCCAAGGTGAGTCTCATTGCTTCCGACTGCATCGTTTAACCGTAGGTCTGTTTAGTCTCTTAGAGCTACGCACCTCTCGTCTGAAAGTACAAGACTTGTTGCTACTTTGAATTTCTAAATGTGCCTGTTTTTGGTGATACAACAAATCTATTTCCTCTATCCTGCATGTAGGGAGAGAGAGGAATACCTGGACCTGTTGGACCCTCTGTAAGTGTTTGAGCATCTCTATCTTATATATCTAAACTGATAGATAACTAAACAGTTGTAAACCCAACATGTGTTTTTCCCCCACTTCATTCTCCTGTCAGCTCACAATGTCTTTCATTTCATGATTTATTGTACAGGGCCATTACGGGCCTTCTGGAATAAAGGGGGAAATGGGAATGCCTGGAAGACCTGTGAGTACCCCTTGCTAGGTTGGATGTTGCTTTACTGTTAAGTGTTTATACCAAGTACCACATCATCATTTCATTGACCTATTGCATGTGTCTCGAGTTAAATTTAAAGGTTTACTTTCTCCCCTCAGGGCCGCCCTGGTGTAAATGGTTACAAGGGTGACAAAGGAGAGACAGGAGTCGGCTATGGCTACCCAGTAAGTGTTGATATTGTTACCAATAGAGGGATCATTTCTGTCAGTGGCAGAAGTTAATGCACATTGTTTGACATCGCCGTGGTTACTTTATATATATATATATATATATATATATATATATATATATATATATATATATATATATATATATATATATATATATATATATATATATATATATATATATATATATATATATGTATATATATATATGTGTATATGTATATATATAAATATATATATATATATATAAAATATGTATGTATATATATATATATGTGTATATATATATATATATATATATATATAAATTGTCATCGGTGAGCTTTGGTAATGCTAGTCAAAGCTGTGTATTTTATGAGACTTGTCAGATTTGCTGTGAGAATGTGAAAATTAAATCAACGCTAGCACTCATTGTGTCAAAGGAGTTGACAAAAATAATTGAATTCTGTCAAAGCTCTTCATAGTGTGTCAGTATAAATCGGTAAAAAAGAGTAAAAGACGTTGTTTTCATCAGGGAGTCCCCGGCCAGCCAGGACCACCTGGACCCCCCGGGCCAGCCGTGCCCTTAGATCGCTTCAACGTAAGTACACTGGATGCAAAACCGTAAACCGTGAAATGAAACTTTGTACACGTACTATATTTAGCACAACGTTAATGTCTCTCATCTACCTCCTGGTGGGTGACAGCTTAACAGGTTATATCTATATCCAGTCATTATCTGCTGCTTTTGTTCTGTTTGCCTTGTTATCTGCTGGAACTAGTCTGTCACTAATTGCATAATTTAGCATAAATCTGAGATCTTTTTCCTCTATTGTTGCCGGGAGTTTCTTCATTGAACATTTCTCTTTGCCCCGTTCGTAGCGCTTTGATGAAACTTCAAGGAATTACCCAGGTATGACTCTCGCACGCCGCACCGATACATAACACTGTCGGATAGAGAGGGATCAGAATGAAGAAGGAAAAAGTGCTAGTCAAGGAAGAGAGATTTAATAAGGGCTTTTATTAAGTGTCTGCAGAGATAAACCGTTCTATCTTAATTTTAGTTTGATGAAGCTGCCTCAGCCCGGAGGGGATATAGACTCCATTGTCAAGAGATTAGGCTGTCAAGTCTGAATGTATGGATCTGTTAGGATGCCCGAGCGGCAACGAAAGCAAATGAGCCGATGAGGAGTCGAAAAGCAGTTTTGAAAGACGCTTCATTTTATTTTCCGTTACATTCAACCACCACACAACGGTTCTCCTGGTCTCCACCCGTTCCCTCACAAACAACTGAGCTCTATTTATACCCCTGTGGACTAATTAGACCAGACCTACCATCAAGAGATCAGTTTATCCATCACAGCATATGTACACTAACTATTCACACGCGTTTACTAACCCCCACAATATCCATATTAATTCACCCCACATTTAGACTTCCTATAAATAAAGTAAATTATAAATCCATAGTTTAACTTAAAAAAAAACGCATATCGTCACTTCCCCCTAACCGCTTCCTCGGGTTGGTATTTCCCGGAACTATAAATGGATGGTCGGGCCCCCGGGGAAGTATTTTGCCCGAACACCCTGGGAAGAGGAAACAGGCAGAGGAAAGCAATATATTAATATTTTATATTTTATATATATATATATATATATTTATATTTATATATGTATATATACATATATATATATATATATATATATATATATATATATATATATATATATATATATATATTCAATATGTCACTCCCTGCAGTTTGTTGGCAGGGAGAACAAAGGAGCACTGTGTGTACCAGCTGAGCACATGGTGTTCAGCATCCACAGTCCAACAATAAACTTGTGTCTCTCCCACACACACACACACATCTCACACTACCCATAGCCTAGGTAACGGTGCTGCGTCGTTACTGGATAAAACACAGAAGAGGGTTAGGGTTAGGATCAACAGTTGTACACAGCGTTGTACACCTAGGCGGTGTGGTTTCAAACTAACCAACTTTCAAAATTATCATTTTGTTGTAGCAACTAAAGGGGAAAAAGGAGAGGGAGGGGACCGAGGAATTCCAGGAATCCCAGGTAAATCTTAGTTTATGTAAAATATACACACTGTACCATTATGACATGCATATCCACTGTGTGTAAAAGTGAATTAGTGTGTACTTGTTTACTTAAACACATTTTCTCTTTCAGGAACCGCCTCTAATTTCGATATTTACACATTCAAGGTAAGATAACTCTTTGCTACCCCACCAACCTGCTTCCCAGTATGCTGGATGTACTGTACTTACTGTATGTACTGTACCTAATGTATGTACTGTACCTAATGTATGTACTTTACCTACTGGATAATGTTAAACTGTTTACAACAGAATGAACTGAAGGGAGAGCGCGGCGTCGTTGGTGTGAAGGGAGAAAAGGGCGAGCCCAGTGGAGGATATTATGACCCACATTTTGGAGCAGCACAAGGCCCGGCAGGACCTCCTGGCAAACCAGGCTTACAGGTGAGTCCTGAGAATCTGTCCTCGTATATTATTTAATAATAATCCATTTCATTTATATATAGCTCTTTTTAAGGTACTCAAAGACACTTTACTCGGTACATTCATACGCCGTCGATCGGCTACGGGGAGCTAGTCAGGGCTAAGCGTCTTGCTCAAGGACACGTCGACTGGGGAAGGGATTGAACCGCCAACCCCCTGATTGAAGGACGGACCTGCTGACCACTGACCCACAGTCGCCCCATTCATCTAGTCTGAAGCTTTGGAGTTGTACCCGTTACTACACAAGGCTGTTTATCATGACCTAGGCCAGGGCTCGGGAACCTATGGATTGCGAGCCATATGTGGCTCTTCCCAGAACATTTTGAGTTGAAAAATATAAAATAATCTCCGCCCGCCCCCCTGTAACTTTCTCTATCCTCCAGATGACAGCAGAAGTAATGTCAGGTCCCTTTCTTAAAGACGTCTTTGTTCTTTTATTAAACTAAACGTCTGTTATTGATGGTCTCTAGAGCAACGTGTTATTCTGTCTCTACGCGTCGCGTTAACACTTCCCGGCTCTCCGTCTCGCACGTGCATCGAGGCGGAGCAAAGAAAAAGTCACCTGCACCCCCTAAAATCTTGCAGCACCAGAAGTTGCATTAAAAGCAAGACATATTCAATTTATTATACGTTTATAAATACCATATGGCTCTCAATGAAATACATTAAAATATATTTGGCTTTTATGTCTCTCCCAGTCAAAGGTTCCTGACCCCTGACCTAGGCAATGTTTACATTTTTATAATGCATTGTTTTTCGTTCTCATGTTAGGGTCCAAAGGGAGAACCTGTGTCGGGCCCTCCCGGTCCCCAGGGACCACCAGGAACACCAGGGATTGGTTACGACGGGCGTCAAGGTCCTCCCGGATTACCCGGACCTCCCGGACCTCCCTCACTTCCCGATCACGGTAAGGGACTCGACCTCACTCTCCCGGGTCACAACCTCGACTACACACGGCTACATCTCGCTCTAGGATGCTGTTGTTGGCTCCTGGAGACCAGCTACCGCTCCATCGGGTCATGAGCCACATCACTAACACGCTTTTGTTTCCGCCTGAAGCCCTCGATGTTCCCGGACCTCCCGGTCCTCCTGGTGCCCCTGGAAGTCCTGGCCACTCGTCTGGGGTGAGTGTCCCCATCCGAGTCAGGCTGGCTTTGATAATACCTTCAGTTATTTGTAGTTATCAGTCTGCGTACTGCAGCGGGTGTACACTTTTTCATTTGATGAGCCGTCTGTTAGTTATTTTGATTCATTTAACGAAAGCCTCGTGCTTTGTGTGTTTGTTTACGCAGGTCACTGTTTTAAGGTCATACGACACGATGATGGCGACCGCGAGACGCCAGACGGAGGGCAGCCTGATCTACGTGCTGGACAAAGCAGACCTCTATCTGAGAGTGCGCGATGGACTGCGGCAAGTCATGGTACAGTACTCCGCACCGCAGGGAGCACTTTGAGGGACGTTGCACCTGGAGCGGTTCAAGACGCCCGAATCGTATAGACACGTGTGGCTGTGATAGACGTGATATTTTTCCGGACGGGGCCTTTGGGGCGACGCGGTGTGGGCGGTGCGTTTTCAGCGTTTTCAGCCGTGGGTTTTTCGCCCCTAGTTGAAATATTCAAACTTTGAGGCGGTAATCTCGCAACTCGGGCCAATCAGCTCTCGAGTTGCTCCGCACGTCCCGACAATGTTGAATCAGAACAAGACGGACAATAATGTTATGAACACAATAACATATATTATATATTATAATGTTATGAACACAATAACATATATTATATATTATAATGTTATAAACACAATAACATATATTATATTTTATAATGTTATAAACACAATAACATATATTATATATTATAATGTTATGAACACAATAACGTATATTATAATGTTATAAACACAATAACATATATTATATATTATAATGTTATGAACACAATAACGTATATTATAATGTTATAAACACAATAACATATATTATATATTATAATGTTATGAACACAATAACGTATATTATAATGTTATAAACACAATAACATATATTATATATTATAATGTTATGAACACAACGCACCTTTAGACTTTGTAGCTTCTGTGGTCGATCCTTGGCCACTAGGGCCCAAAATCTAATCAAAAGAAGTTAACTACTATGTTTGTGTTTATTTTCTTCTTTTTTTGACCCAAAATTAATTTTCACATAAATAATGGTATTGTTGGTTGACATGCAAAAATGTGTAGATTTGTCTTTACAGGTTTGTGTTTTTAGAGTTATGCGAATTAACATTTCAACATGTTATTGTGGGTGTGAAAGGGTGTTTGTGTTTGTTTAAAAAAGTCCTTTGATTAATGCAGAGAAAATACACTCTGAATGACATCATAATGTAAGCAGTTTGGATCAGGCTGTTCATTCATTGTGAGATGTCAGTGTTCACTAAGCAGCTACTATGTCCCCCTCTCAGCTCGGAGACTACAGTCCCTTCTTCAGAGATCAGGTACGTTCCACAGAAGAAAAAGAGAAAACAAAGATGAAACACATATTTGACCTTTTCATTCACAGACTGTTGTGGATTTTCCTTTAAATCTCTCATTTTTCATTTATAGGAGAACGAGGTGGCAGAGGTCCAGCCTCCGCCTGTGATCCAGTACCCCCAGTCCCAGGACCAGTCCCACAACAACGGAGCGGGCCATTACTCCCAGGGGGGTTCAGCCATACGGCCGATTGAGCCTCCGCCACGCCCGCCCGTTGACCCCAGATACCCCCCACAGTACGATCCCAGATTCCCGGACCCGAGACGCACAGGCCAGACGGATGGGAGATTAGCCACGCAACAGACTGAGAACAGATACCCCGTGACTCCACAGCGGCGACCCAGCCCCCCCTTGGTGCAGCCTGCCAGTCATGTGGAGCCCTCCGAATCCGGAGTGAGTAGAGTTCAACCAGGAGAGCTCATAAATGTCAACCATGTCAGCTAGCGATGGAGGGTATCGTCTTGCAGCGCACTTAAAGGCACTGATAGGGATGAAAATGTGGTCTGTTCATATATTTGATACGGAGGTTAAAAAAGAAAGGCAATAAACTCATCGGGATTTTATTCCCTCTGCTGCTACACACAGAAAGGACAGTGAAGCATCGATGGCCTCTTTCTGGTTTGTCATTATTGAACTTTGTATAAGAAGCACATGCTTTGTTTATTTATTTAGATAGATAGATAGATAGATAGATGGATAGCTAGATAGACACTTTATTTTATCTGCACACAACAATACTTTTTTCTTTTAACAATATGCTAAACTCAGTGTATGTATATATACATGTATGTGTAAATATATAAATATATATATATTTGTAAATATATACATATAAATATATATATATATATATATATATTTGTAAATATATATTTATATATATATATATATATATATATATATATATATATATATATATGTGTGTGTGTATTTGTTTGATATCCTTAACCGATGTGTACCGAGAGCAGGTCTTACAGAATAAATCATTGAAACCTGTGTCTTCCTCTCCAGCTCCATATCATCGCCTTGAACGCCCCTCAGACCGGGAACATGCGGGGAATCCGCGGGGCCGACTTCCTGTGCTTCCAGCAGGCCCGCGCCGTGGGCCTGAAGGGGACCTTCAGAGCCTTCCTGTCCTCCAAGCTGCAGGACCTCTACACCATCGTCCGCAGGTCGGACCGGGACAGCACCCCCATCGTGAACCTCAAGGTGAGCGACTGATGATGGGGAAGCGAGCGGCGTTGCTCAAGGGTTTCCTCTTCGTACTACACGGGTAGGCTGACCCTCTCAGGTGTGGACAGATCTTCAGTTTGAGGTTGCTAAGCGTGTCCAACTGTAGCTCTGGCCCCTTCTATTTCAAGGTTTCTTAAAAAGGACTCTGTATTAATCATTGTGGTCTCCTACCGTTGTCTAAACACAGTATTTGTTCTATTTAATTTGTTGCTTAATGAAATTAAATATGAGACGATATCTTCTCCTCCTTGCAGCATCAAGTGTTGTTCAGCAGTTGGGAGTCTCTCTTTGGGGACGTGAGCAAAATGAAGGAGAACGTACCGATCTACTCCTTCGATGGCAGAGACATCGTCAGGGACAGCGCGTGGTGAGTCGCTGTTCAGTTATCGTCCATCTAATAACGCATCCTCTGCACTTTCAGGTCGCAGTTTGTGTAGTAGCACCATTTGCTTCCTCAGCTGTTGCATTCTCTATAATTTGTGGATTTTCTATCCATGAGCCATATATATTGAAAAATTGAAAATGGTTTAAATATATATATATATATATATATAATATATTATGTATATATATTATATATAGATATTATATATATAGATATATATTATCTATATATACTGTATGTATATATATATATATATAGTATGTATGTATGTATGTATGTATATATATATATATATATATATATATATACACACACACACATTATTCAGTATGTGTCAGTGTATATAATTGATTTTTTTCTGATACATGCTTGTTTTTGCTTACCTGCAGGCCAGAGAAAATGGTCTGGCACGGATCGAGTAACAAAGGCCACCGGCAAACGGACCACTACTGCGAAACATGGCGGGCGGGCGACCACGCCGTGACCGGCCTGGCCTCGTCACTACAGAGCGGCCACCTCCTCCAGCAAACCTCCAGCAGCTGCTCCGCATCCTACATCGTCCTCTGCATCGAGAACGCCTTCACGTCACACTCCAAAAAATAATATCCCGTCCAACCCCTCCAATATATATATATATATATATATATATATATATATATATTGTTGTTTTATTTTTTTGTTCTGGGCCCTGGTTAAACACCATTTTAATTTCACTAAGAACAGACCTGGTGACCATGTGGCGTCCAATGAACTGGCCCTGTGGCTCTTTGCCTGGCAGAGACCCTTTGCGTTGTCCGCCCCCCCCACAAACGCCAAAGAGATGGGTCGAACCGAGCGGCGTTGGTCCTTTTTCTCGGGGGCGTCGACACATATTTTGTCCAAGGTGCGGAACGAGAGCAGAGAAGATAAATGTGTTTTCAAATTGTATCCTCTTTTTCTATTTCTCCCTGTATATTACATGTTTGTTGTTTGCGATTTCCTTTTTTGACGTTATCATTGTTTTACCTTTTTGAACTGTTGATAAAAATGCTATATCCATCCTGTTATTTTTATTTTTATATCAAGTCATGATCATTTCCATTTTTTTTTCCAATTTCATTTTTAAATTGTGGGTAATGGTGGGGAAACGCTTAAAGACTATTTTAAAGAAGATAATAGATATTTATTTTTAAATGAAGTTACGTTAGGATAAAATATGATTTGAAAAAAGTTTAAAAAAAAAAGAAGAAGCTTAATACCCTCATTTATATTCGACACAACTTAGAACATTTCATTCTTTTCAAAAGAGAAACTGTGCCTTTAAACACAACCAGGACCGCTTAATTTCATGTGGTGCGCCGCTCCTCTGGAAAGTATTATTCTACAAATATGTAAATGTTACAGCAGCTTTTGCTCAAGTGCATTCAGACGCTTTTACTTTTCCTACATGTAAATGACCTTGTTGGACACAGACACTACTGTAATAAACAATCCCACATCCACGGGGCAAACATGTAGCTCTGTGAATCTAAAATAATTAGTTTTCCTTTTACCACTTCATGAAAACCTATCAGTGAGTAAGCTGGACATGATTAGTTTGCTGCTAATCTTTGTCGGAGGGATTGCCGTCACAGGTGTGAGGGCGGGATGCAGCCGCATGTTAAGGAGAGGGACTCTCTCGCAGGAAGTGGCCTTGAATGAATTCCAGACGCTCACCTGGCCTTGTTGCTCCACTTCTTGACTGAACCTGTGGATATCCATGTTTATAACTATGTGTGCTGTACTGTTTCTCCCAGGCACTGAATAAAAGTCTTTTTCAACTCCCAACAGTGATGTGATGTGCTGTTGGTGTAGCTGGCCAATGTGTGGAATGACTTTGGCCCTGATTCAATTCAATTCAGTTTATTTGTATAGCCCATTTTCACACATTACAAATTAGTCTCAGAGTGCTTTACAATCTGTACACATAGACATCCCTGACCTTTGACCTCACACCGGATCAGGAACAACTCCCAAACAACCCTTCAGGGGGGAAAAAAGGGAAGACCCCTTGAGGAGAGAACAGAGGAGGACCCCTCTCCAGGATGGACAGGTGTAATAGATGTCATGTGACCAGAAGGAATCATTACACACACATTAAAACACAGGAACAACACAATCAATGAATCTGACAGAGCGTATGAGTAGTTGGTAGTCGGCATCTTCCACGATCTGATGGGTCGCCCTCGGCAGCCCTGACCAGCAGGTTGATGCCCAGGTCAATGAGCTGAAGGCACGCGACACACCTTGGCCATACGTCATAACTGGTAATCTACAAATGGAACCACAACGTCAAAAGTACAGAAATAACTCGAACGGGCACTCGGTAGAGCGCATACCTTCGCATATCACAAGATTGAGCTTTGAATTATGAACATTCTGGCATTAGTTGCATGTCAATTGGATATAAATTGACCATGCTATAGTAAAAAGAAGATTTGGACGTTTTCATGACCTTGACCGTTGACCCTATCGATCTCAAAATCTACTCAAATGGTCCCCGGATAATAACCAATCATCCCATCGAATTTCATGCGATTCGGTTTAATAATTTTTGACTTATGCGAGTAACACACACACACGCATACAAATACACGGCGATCAAAACATTACCTTCTGCATTTACAATGCAAAGTTAATAACATTGGTGATACAACAGGAACCATAATAATGGTAACTGCCAATGGTATGCATATTTTAAAACAAAGAAGAATAGCCCCAGAAGCAGTTGTACAGTGTATCAATGTGTCCTGATTGGGAGTTGGGTAAACATGTATGTTGCATTGTAAACTAATTGGGACATGATTACAGCAGATCATGTCAAGGTTTTAAAAATGAAAATGAAAATACATAAGCTGTAGGTCTACAAGTAAGTGGATTTAAAAAGAGAACTAAATTGGGTCACCCAGTCATTGGCGATAGCTCATGAAATCCCCTTAAATCTCTCCTTTAAAGTTAGGAAGCGTTTTAAGATAATATTTGATTAAGAAGATTAATTAGAATTATTCAGAGTTGGCCTAATTTAGAAGTTACTTTAAAACGATATGCCCACCAGAAGAGAGTCTTACATGCAGGTTATAGGGTAGACAGTATTTATCCCTCTCTGTGTAATCATACAAATACCCTATACTAGCATCGCATCACATTCAAATAAAATGTTATAGTATGCCACACAATTTAATAAAAATGAATATGCCCAAAGATAGCACAGTATTGTACACCATAGAGTTATAAAAAATAGCATAATATAGTATATCATAGGTCCTGGAAATGATCATATGACCACAAAAGTATTTCATGTGGTCTCTCAGTTGTTTAATTTACTCATGAAAATGAAGCATAATGGCCGAGTCGTGAACTCGTCTTCATCATCATCGACTCGTTTGCTTCCTGCAGGTTGCCAGACGACCAGCTGGCAAACAAACAAGATATTATGTGTTAATTAGTGAGTTTACGAAGCTTCCACTTCCGTGCAGGGGGGACGTCTGGGAGTGTGTATCAACCCTCATCATATCTGAGCGATGGACCTGGATATGAATGATTTATGTAAAGTATAATATTGTATGTAGAATGCAGCGGCGTTCATAGAGTGGACAGAAAGTGCCAACAAACAAAGGGGAATTATTCCTGGATTGATTAAATATGTTTGCATTATAGCTATATAATCCACTTTAACTGTGGAGGATGTGTTCATGCTGTGTGTGTTCACTTTGAGAATAATACATATATGATAGCATATGTACAGCATGGCTTCTTATTTTAACACATCCAACTGATAAAAATAGAGTTAGGTAGACAATGAATATCAAAGGGCCAGCTGGAGTTTGGTGTGGAAAACTCTAAAAAAAAAAGTTAAAAAAGCAAGTACAGACACGTATAAAAATAAACATGTGGAATTACTTTTAAACATACTGCTGAACAGACAGTTTTCATTTTCACAAAAAGTCCTAAAACAATCAAACACACACACACACGCATACACACACACACAACATAGATAGACTTTGTAAAATTATCTCACAGTTATGTTGGCGTATTATCATGCTAACAATAACTAATTAATTAACCTGATAGGTAAGTCATTATTTTTAAGGTATTGGACAAAAGATGAAGTTGAGATGAGAAATATTGTGAAGGTCATTATGGTTCATCTGACATACGATATCTGAACCAAATTTAGTTGAACTCTATCCAATAATTGTTTTGGCGTGACCCCAGATAGTCGACTATTTGCCGATTTCTCACATGAGCTACTGGGCGGAGGAAAATATGGCTCTGTAACAACAAATAATTTCATCCTGGCAACATGGAGGGTGCTGAATGTCTGATTTAAATAAATTTACTCAGAACAAATCATGATATATGGTCTACTCTAGTTTAAATATAAGCATATTTATAATACTGTTATTACAAATAGGAAAATAACTAATAATCAGTCTCTTTAGTGCGCGTGAATAAATCATCATGTTTGCACAGATTTACCGCATTTAAATATATTTAAATACAAACTAAATAAACTAAATATATATACATAAATATTCTAATTAGAAATAATTGCCCTTGTTACATTGTTAATGTTGTTACATTATATAATTAATGTTGTCACATTATATAGTTAATGTTGTTACATTATTAATGTTGTTACATTATATAGTTAATGTTGTTACATTGTTGTAACATTATATAGTTAATGTTGTCACATTATATAGTTAATGTTGTTACATTGTTAATGTTGTTATATTATATAGTTAATGTTGTTACATTGTTACTGTTGTTACATTGTTAATGTTGTTACATCATATAGTTAATGTTGTTACTGTTGTTACATTGTTAATGTTGTTACATCATATAGTTAATGTTGTTGTTACAATGTTAATATCGTTACATATAGTATAGGTGTCTATAGTTGTTGCCTGTTCTCCAATACTAAGAGCAGTGGACATTGTAAAAGCTTGCTCAGGCCAATTTCATTAAAGTTCCACATTTCAATAAACCCATGACGAATGTGGCATTAAGTTGTCGTTGGATGGACGCCTGAAGGCATCTTCAGTGGCAGGTTATTTGTGAATCAGGCGGCTGACGTTATCCACCAGACCACCCGAAAATAACAAGCCAGCGTTCCTTCAAAAATAATCAGCGGATACAGTCACTTCTCTCTCAAATCCATCAAATCTACATCCTAAGCATCTCAGAGCCGAGATACTTATATTAATTGGCTTTGGGGGAGGGGTCACAGCCCCCCCCCCCCCAACACACACACACACACACACACACACACACCGTTGACAGAAAAATAGACCGACATCTATAACTCCTGTCCGTTTCGTCAATCTCCTTGCTTGAGTAAATCTTCGGGGCACAACTGACTGAGAGGCGTGTTATCCATTTAAGTCTTCTCGACTGTGTGTAGGCGAGAGTGGGTGGGGGGTGGTCGGGGATGTAATAACCCGCAGCTGGCTTTGCCGCGAGGCTCTATCACGCCGTCTGCCCGAGGAAAGCTATATTTAGTGGGTGCCAAGTAATCACTAAGTACAGTGAAATGATCCAGCTACGGTAATGATACAACAAGGCGACAACCAGATATTGGGGGGGACTTAATTACGCTCAGGCGGAAGCCAAAAGCCACGGTTGCCAGATCCCCGGTCTGTATTTATTCAGAGCTGGTGACTCGCTGTCACATTAACCCAGATCTAACAATATCTTAACACCAGGACTCGGCGCGGCTACGGGGCCACTTTATTTTGTGACCTCGTAGCTGTGTTTTATCTGAGGGAAGAGCGAGCTTATTTGAATAAATTACCGACCTCGGCGTAGCGACAGGAAGATAAGCGTGAGTAGAAATGAACTTGCCGTAAATGATGAGTAAATGTCTTCACGTGTCACAATTTTAATGCATTCTGCCTCTAACTAGACCAACATGTTGCCCATCAAATTAAAGGGTAATAAGGAGGCCTGAAGCAATGTGTGTATAGCGTCTGAAGCACTTGAAGCCCGCCGTAAGGCTTTCACATTTCACTGACATTTAGATAGATAATGAGTAACAATCTCCCAGTCTTTAAATCCCCCTGTGAGTCGCATGGCATTTAAGTCTATTTTTTCTCCTCCTGTCCTTAAATAATTGATGAGGAGTATTCTATCTGAGTGGATATTCCTGGCATCGGCTTTGACCACTCCTTCTTTCGTACCTTTACACCGAGGGTTGCCCTGAGAACTTCACATTAAAGGACCCATCGTATGCCCATTTTTCCACAAGTTGATCTGGTTCCTTGGGGTCTTAATGTAATGTTTGTAACATATTTTGGTCAAAATACCACAAGAATCATTTCAAACAGCCTTTTTACCCTGTCAGAAACACCTCCACACAGATTGACCTGTTCTGAGTGCCTGTTCCTTTAAATGCTAATGAGCCAGCTCCGCCCTCCAAGGCCATGTAGCCAGACTCCCTACATGGGCGTGCTTCAACATCTACGTAGACGTTGGAGGTGATCCCATTTGACGCACTCAAGCATATCGTTTCTGACATAGAGGAACCACAACAAGCCGCGTGAGTTGTTTTCTTCCAGCGTTTTTGTGTTGTTAGACATGCCAGATACCCAAATTAACAAATAGAAGCACTAAATAGGTGGGAATTTCATAATATGTCTCCTTTAAGAAGGCAGAATTCAAAAGGCACGGAGGCGACGCCAATACTGACAAACAGGCTTCGGTGACAATACCACAACTCGCCACACTGGCCAATACAGATGTTTTTCCGATCACTGAACGCCTTTCCCACAACTGATGCAAATCAATTAATGGCATTGTTTTCATCCATATTTTATGTATTTGTCTGAATGCCGATGGCACTTAGCAGCACCAACTCCTTGGACGTATATCTACTCTAATACTTCATTCATCCAGATCCGTTGCTATGAACTACCAAATGAGGGGATTGCAAATACAGATGCACGGTTGTGTGTACACACTTACAAGTGAAAGATAATTAAGGGGGCGCTGGGGTTGTTTTTGTTGTCTTTTTGTTGTTTTTAGGTTTTTTGGAGGGGGGGAGGGTATGTATGTGTTTGTGTATATATTCGTGTGTATATGTATATGTATATATATGTATGTATGTGTTTATGTATGTATGGGTGTAGGTGTATGTATATGGGTGTATATATATGTAAAAAAAAAAAAAAAAATTATATGTTTATATTCTTCATGCTTTTTGTTGTATGCATCTTCCAGGTCTGGTCTACAGTGCAGTGGTAGTTCACAGCTTCCTCGCCCACCGTACACAGCTCACTGCCCACGGTCATCAGGGCGGCCGGCTACATACTCGATGTGACATCTCCTTCCATCTACTAATGATTTTTTTATGTCCCTTCCTCTCCCACCAACACACATCAGCCCTGTTCTGGGAGAGGATGCCACTGTAAAAGTGTTGCCTTTGAAATCTGTGACCCGCAGTCCCACTGTGATATAGATCGCACTGTAATCACCGTAATGTAAGTATTAATCTCGCTGATTGCTCTGTCCGGAGACGTTTTGATGCCCGGTGCCGGCCGCATCCGCCGCATCATTTACAATCATTGCTTTATCGAGATCCCAACTCCCAAGGGGGGGAGGGGATGCTGTCAAACATTATAAACATCCATAACATAATTTTTCTTACATTTTCTTAAGTTTTTGTTGCATGGGATCTTTTTTTTCTTGCTTATGCGTACATATTTTATTCTTATTTCTGGCGATAGCAATTTCCCAAAACGAGGAACTTCTGGGTTTTTTCAATTGAATACGGATGTTAGGCCATATGAACCATTTTATTTGTATGACGTGTGTGATGAGGCCACATTATTTTGTTTTCAGAAGCATCATTTGGACATGTATGCAGTGGGATGGTAAAAAAGAAATACTGTGAATACTGTGAAAGCACCAATATGTTACATTCAGGGAGATATGCACACCGCCTCGATCGTGTTATCGAAACGAACCAGTCGCAGCCAGCAGGAGGGCAACGTATGACTATACAGACACTATGAGACAAATATATAGTGTATTTGTACATCAAAGCATGTAGTAGAAACCCTAAAATGCCACGGTGCTATTAGAGTGGACCCAAAAGCACGACTCAGACAAGTGTAACAAAGATGAATGTCTTAAAACAGGCTGGGTCAAATCCAGGAGATCAGTCCAAAAGCAAACTATCCAAAAAGGGGCGGGGCAGAGAATCAGAGGTCAGGGCAGGCAGGTCAGTAATATACACTAATAACACTGGAAAACTTGACATGGAAACACAAGACAATCTGGAAGAGGACAAGAAAGGGAACCTAAGTAGACAGAGACTAACGAGGGAATGGGCAACAGGTGAGACGGGCATGAGGACCAGGTGAAGGTAATGAGGGACTAACGAGGTGACCAGAGGCAGGTGAAGGGAGTTGGACTGACGAGATGGGAACCAGGATCTGGAACGACATGATAGTTAGAGAGACAGGATGAAAACAACTAATACAAGAAGGAAGGTGTGGAGCTGAACTGTTACACAAAAATACAAGTATGAACCTGACATTGGGTATAATATATGTGCTTCTAAGGGTGTAGCTTAAGGATGTGTTCTATGTTATGTTATGAGTTGCATGCAAGCTCCTCTTTTATGGAACCAGCTTCACCTTCAGTCCGGGAGGCAGACACAGTAACCTAATGTAGAGTAGACTGAAGACTTTGCTCTTTAATAGTGTTTATAGTTAGGGCTGACTCAGGTTCACCTGGTCCAGCCCCTAGAGATGCTGCTATAGGCTGGGGGATGTTTTAGGATACACTGAGCACCTCTCTCCTCTTCTTTCTCTACTTATGGATGCATTTACAGCTCTACATTGCCTATTACTAACTCTACTGCTTCCCGGGAGTCTTTGTGCCTTCAATTGAATTTAATTCAGTTTATATGTATAGCCCATTTTCACAAATTAAAAAATGTTTCAGAGGGCTATATAAAATAAACTGAATTGAATTATTGCATGTCAGAGGAAATATGAGTGGAATAAGAATTTTCATTTGCCGTGTAAACAGCTCAGCAGGAATATTGTCTTTGACTTTGTACACATACGTACACTCGACAATGCAAATTGGACTCCGAGCAAATTTCTATATAAGTATATGATAGCGATGCCATGACATCTTTCTTCAGCATGGCGCAGTGCGTGTTGCTCCATCCTGATTTTATCTTTTCATCTGCAACCAGACAAAGAAACATCTACACTTTGTCAAATAACAACAATCTGGGTGGAGTCACTGCGTCAGCTACTGACGGTAGCTTGGCTTTTTCAAGCTGCCGGGTTTGTGTAGGATGTCGTGTGTTGAGCTGACGACGATGACCTCTGACAAAATTGTCCCGTCTCCAACTTTTCGTATTGGCTCGCTTGGAACCTCGACCAGGCGGTAGGCCTACCGGGTTTCATCCACAACATTTGCTAATGGAGTCATTAGCCACTCAAAAAAGAAGAAACACAAGTGAGATGAGTCGGGTTGGTACCACGCAGTGGAAATGAGGCAATATAAAGAGGGATAAATGATGCACTATAGTATTAATAAATAATTAATAAATATATATATATATATATATATATTTATATATATATATATATATATATATATAACTGAAACCAGTCAGTTAAAAAAATAAACAACATATTAATCGATAATGACGCTAATTATTAGCTGCCGCCCAAAAGTCAATTTGTAGTTCTTATAAAGAAAATACAAGTTAATAAAATGAATTATGACCAAGAACAAATGCCTCCCGTACACAGCTAATGACCCAACAGGGATTGTGATCTCTCGTGCCATTGTTGCCTCTCTCCCGGCACCAGGTCACACGTGTATTGTGTGCACAGTGGTTATTTCTGGAATGGTCCTGTCACGTCTAAATAAAGCTGTGACAGACTCAATTTATGGAGACATGTTTCCGTGTCTAAAATTGGGAAAAGGGTTAGACATAAGCATTGGCTGACATTGTCAAGCCGATCCAGATTAAAGTTGACATGGGATTTTATAAACTGAAGGAGACGAGTCGGCAGAAGAAAAAGGACCTACTCTAGTATTAACTTCTAGTGTTTCCTGTCTTATTGCTGCCAGGTGGATACGCCTCGAGTCTTCATGGGGTTTCCTCTCAAAACATCTCAAAACATGTGGAAGTTAGGAGGAAGGAACACGTCTCAAGTGCCCACAGGCTTACAAAGGCAGTGTGACCGTGTTTGTCTCAAGTGTTAGAGACTGCCGACCTGTGACGTACTCCGGCCTCATGTCAAAAAGGGCCAAACATCACAAGGATATATATATATATATATATATATATATATATATATATATATATATACTGAAAATAGACCCCACACTCCTTCACAGCTGGCATTCCGGCTAGTAATGACAATCCCTCCATCCCTCACAAAGCGTACCTTTCCAGCCACGTCTCTCGGTGTATATAACTGCATGGTTCCATCGCTCCCCTGAGCAGAATAAGGAGTGGAATGGTGATGTGCGTCTCATTCCTCAACCTGACAGTTCCCCATTGATCATTTATCAAGCTGGGTGCTTTGCCAGAGCCATCGATTGGGAGGGAGGAGGGATGGAGGGAGGGAGGCAAATAAAATAAGACTTGTGGAAGTGAAGTATATCTATATGCTCCTCAGTGAACATAGACGGGCCGACAGCGCCTGATGAAATGTCACACTGTTCCTCCCGGCTCAGTGTAGTTGATGGGCGCCGTTGGAGAATGCCGAGTGTAAATGCACTGTACGTGGCAGAAGGGAGTTGAGCATGTGTGTGCGTGTGTGTGTGTGAGAGAGAGAGCGCGTGAACACGTGCCATGCATGCCATCGTGTGCACGTGATGCTCGTTTGACCACATGAGTAATTATCAAACTCCGGCTGACTGAAAACAGTCTTCAGCCCTCCTCCTCCTCCTCCTCCTCCTCCTCCTCCTCCTCCTCCTCCTCCTCCTCCTCCTCCTCCTCCTCCTCCTCCTCCTCCTCCTCCTCCTCCTCCTCCTCCTCCATCTCTGTGTGGCAACATAAGGGTTTCTTCACATTGTGCCGGATGAAGTGGACCGGAACCTCATCCTCTGTGATGTCCGCTGCAGCTCTAAATCACACCGGACCGCAGCGCTCCGCCTGTCCTTCAAAGAGGAAGCTTTTCTCCACGACTCCTTCCACACTGTAATTATTCCAACTGGATATGAGCGATTGGATTTATTGGCTGGGGCAATAAGGCACCGGCTGCCTCCCCTCTCATTGGCTGCCCGGGCACCCTCTGTGCCGCCTCCCATTGGCTGCCTCGAGGAGAGTGGGCGGAGACCTCAGCACGAACCCTCCCCCCTGTGGCAGAGCGTGTAAATGTGAAGACTCCCTCTCTGCCTATTATCCGAGTGACTCTGTTTTTTTTTTTGCTGTCTGCCTCCGAGCGCGCGCGCGCGTGTGGGTGTGTGTGTTTGCGCGTGGGTATATTTGGAGGGGGAAAAGAGATAAAGAGAGAGAGAGAGAGAGAGAGAGAGAGTAAGGAAGGGAAGCAGCGTTTTCTTCTTCCCCCGTCTCCCTGCTCCCTGTCACTCCATCCTTCCTCCCCTCTCCTGGACCTACAGCCCTGCTTTCAGTCGGACGGAGCCCCCCCCTCCTCCTCCACCCCCCACCCCGACCCCCACCCCTTACCACTCAGACCACCCCCGGGACCCTTTTGACTCTCCTCATTTCTCCGTCCCAACAACCAGAAAAAACTCTGAGCAGGTAAGACTCTGCTTCTTTCAGCCGGTGTACCGAGTCTTTAAAAAAGTACTTCCCGCGCCTCTCCTCCTGCTCCTGTTTTTGTTTTCCTGTGCACGCGCCTGTGTCGGTCCCCTCGGGCCTCTCCGTGTTTCCTGCAATGCATATTTTTTAAGTTGTCGGGGCTCAGAAAAAAAGTGACACAGTTGCAGGGAGATAATATTAGCGAGGTCACTGTATTTCTCGTCATCCTCAGATATCCTGATATCAGCATCCCCCCCTCCATCCTCCTCTCTCTCTCTCTCTCCCCCTCTCTCTCTCCCACACACAATCTCTTCACCCCCCCCCCCCCCGTCTTTTGCAATCTCATACCCTCCAGCTTGAGCGTGTGCAAATTCGGTGGGAAAGCGAGTCGAGCCTTTTTTCTTTCTAAGTGTGCCCAGAGCACAAGTCGACAAGGGCAACAACACGCTGTGTTGTTTTTGTGGGGTTTTTTTGGAGGGGGTTGGGGGTTGTTACGGAAATTGCATCTCTAATTAATTCATGAAAAAGTGTTTATGTGAGTTGGAGACGGCTATTTATAGGTTGAATGACGCGCCATGGCGCACGTGCGCCGGCTCGGCCACTTCCCCGACACCGGGTCGGAACACGGGGCGGCCCGCTGGCTCCAGGACGACGCGTGACATGGCACAACGTGTCACCACATGACCAGGCTGGGAGCTGCTTGATGGAATCAAGAGAACTCCAATATTAGCATAGCCCATAAAGCATTCCTGGCAATGGCAGAGGACACACACACACACACACACACACACACACACACACACACACACACACACACACACACATACACACGCACACACAAAACTGCTTAGTTCTTCATCTGCACATCCTGTACTTTACCAGGAAGGGGAAGTGGTGTGTGTGTGTGTGTGTGTGTGTGTGTGTGTGTGCATTTGTGAGGGAGACAGAGCTTCAGCTAAAGTGCTTGAGCCGTCAATACTGTCAGTCTGGAGTTTTTTAAAGCCACTCTATCATATCTGAGAAGTGGACCTTACAACAATGTCAACAACTGAGGAAACGCTTCTCCTGGTGTTTTTTCTTCTTTTTTCTTGACTGAGGAGCAAATGTGGATTTATTACATCACAATATTGTTTGAATCTCTATATGACACCAACATAAATATAAAAAGAATACTTTACAAACACAACATTGATATGATCCAATCCCAGTCCAGGTCTCGTGTGCCTTCGACAAGGCATTTTAATCTGTTGAACAATGTTCATTAATGCAATCATATAAAGTTTCCCTGTGACTTTCAACTTCAAAAACAAACATGCCTCCTCTTTCAGACGGAGTGACCTTTCTGTCTGTGTTAATCATTTTCTAATTTACTCAAAAAGAGCATCTGTGACAAAGCGCCCTGGGAATACGGGTTGTCTCATGAATGCCGTCTCCAGGGAGAGCAGCTTTCAGCGGGAGGCTTTTATTGTGATAGTTTCTTGCGTGGCAAACATACTTGTGATGTTTTTGAGCATAATTGTGCTGTTGGAGTCGGTCACATATTCAAGCATTCCGGCTCTCATCTTATTAGGACGTGTAAATTGGGTGTCGGTTCTTCGTGAAGAAACATGCCTCAGATGCTCAGCTGGCTCTCGAGCCAGATGCAAGAGCAAAGTATTAGACTCCGACTTCCATGTGTCATCACGAGCATGGGGATGGGAGGCCTCTGGACCTCTGCAGATGCAATGTTATGTTGCCTGATGAATAAAAACACAAATTAAGGCAAATAATATGCGTCACCGACGAGAGCAAACTCAGCAGATTGACGTTATTGTCGAGCCCCCGGCTGTATTTTGTGAATGATGTATTTTCTTGAATGAACAGATGATGTTTAGACTCGGAGGGAAATGAATTCTTGATCATAAAAAAAAGGCTCTTTTAAAAAAAAAAATAAAGGCTTAAAAGAAATGAATCACTCAGGCCTGTGACAGCCCTAAACTCTATTTTACCTCTGAAAATAATGTCTCTACATCAAAGACAAGAAAAAACACAGAACCAAAAGACGTGTGAATGAAAAGAAAAGGCTTTTGCTGGTCAATATAACTCATGTGTGTGTGTGTGTGTTCCTCCCCACTTGAGCCCCAGCAGCTCTCCTGCAGCCATATTTAATGCACTTACTGCACGTCATCTCTTTCTGGCGTAAGCTCCCTCATAAAAATGCGTGCATAAACCCTCTTGTAGAATGACATATTTATGAGTCTCCGTGGCGTGTTTTGCACACGCTCTCCTGCTCGTGCACTCGCGTGCCTCCGTAAACCAGCGCCTCGCGCTTTAATCCGAGCTGCGTGCAGTCGACGAACGCGGGGCTCGCCACGTCGGGCCGCTTTTTACACCTGCGCGTCACGCGACGCCATGGACGTCAGTCAGGGGGCGACGAGGCGTGGCGGGGATTTAGGAATGGAGCCGAGCGGCAGCGTGTGAAACGTGAGCGGACGGGCTTCTCGAAATGATGTCGGCGGTGGGAAAAAGACGGGTCGACTTGCTCGGAGTTGCTCAAATGACTCCTCGATAATTATACAGGCGTATGTATTCTCTCCAAACGTCTTCTTTTTTCCATTTGGAAGAACCACACAGTCAAAAGATGGACCACATGTCTCCAGCATATTCAGCGTGCCCCGCTTCCTCCCATGTGAGGCCGATGCTCTGCAAGCAGCTGGCCCTTTGTGCCTCGGCCTCCCTTTTGGAGCCTTTCCGGATCTCCCGCTGGCCTGGCTCAGGGCTCAGAGCGCAGGGAGTTTCCCGGGTAGAGGGACTGGCTCGCTGTGAAAAAAGGGGCCACTGACGTCGACTGGCTCGCTCGCCCGCCATGCTCAAAGCGATGGAGGGGAACTCGGCGCAGACAAAGGAAGGAGTTAGTGCCTTCGCTGCCTTTAGAGTTCATGGATTGGAAATGTAACTGAACTTGATTTGACTTCACGGAAGGGGTTTCATGGGCTGGATTCAAGTTTCAAGCCGTGTGTGTGTGAATTCCAATTTGGTGAAGTGAAATTTGTAATACTTGGTGTTCAACTTTGCATTGATCAAACCTATATTGAACACAATACACACATCCAGAGCAGTGTTTCCCCTACCATTGTAACAGGGTGGCGGCCCGCCCTCCTGAAATCTCCGCCCGCCACCCTGTAATTTTCGTCTACCTACTAAAAACTCTCTGCGAGATGTGGTCGTCGATGATCCTCGACAGCAACTACACAACAACTACGACATGTTTTTAATGTGAACCCACTTCAGCTAAATGCCTGTAAGGAAACTCTGTTATTTGTAGTGTGGTAAACTGGGAACATCATATTCAGGGTCGTATAAGTTATATCTCAAGCATTGATTATTTGTATGTAATTGAACTATACAAATCTGGTAATGTTTCAGCTATTTATTTGAATACAACATTTGAGTAAAAAACAACAACACAAACTTTTTATTGGCTTTTAATTGCGTCATTAATCGTTTAATTTGCCTTCCTAGTGAGTCATACAGCAACAGAAGAGATTGACTTGTGACTTATCTATTTCTAGATAAAATTCTGTATATTAATATTAGAGATGCACTGATCAGGTTTTTTGGGCCGATCACCGATCACTGATATCAGTGTCAGCTGATCACCGATCACCGAAATAGTATCTGCCGATCCCATAATACCGATCACGGCGTCGATTGAAGCATTCTATTTATTGTGTAGCATTATTGCCTCGGACTATGAGGAAATACACATCTAAAGCATCTCAAACATTAAAGAAATTACTGATTTCTTTAAACATTTAGGACTTTTACTTTGAAAACTGTCCTAATTGATACATAAAAAATGTTTGATTGCTATCGTAGGGGATTGATTTCAGATATATATGGAACACATCTGCGTTATTTATTTCATGGAACTCTTGGGGAAATCTATATACAGGACTTTTTTTAACATACAAAAGTCTGACTTATTTTTATAAACTCTTCCTTGGTACAGTAAAAATGTTTTAATGTTAGCATAATTTAAGCAAAATCTCAGAAACGATCTATAAATATACAAAATCAGTTCATTGTTTACTTGTATATGTTAGTGTATGATTTGTCGGATGTTGTTTTACGTGGCTCTTTCAGCTAACTTTGCAAAACCGGATGTTGTGTCAAGTAAATCCTTCCGCTAACAGTTAGTTGCTACTTTATGAAACCCTTGCGCGCTCCCGATGGAATGCGTGTACCGTGAACATCAGCCTGTAGGGGCTCAGACATGTGAACATCAGTCTATAGGGGCTCAGACATGTGAACATCAGCCTATAGGGGCTCATACATGTGAACATCAGTCTGTAGACTCAGACATGTGAACATCAGCCTATAGGGGCTCAGACATGTGAACATCAGTCTGTAGACTCAGACATGTGAACATCAGCCTGTAGGGGCTCATACATGTGAACATCAGTCTGTAGACTCAGACATGTGAACATCAGCCTGTAGGGGCTCATACATGTGAACATCAGTCTATAGGGGCTCAGACATGTGAACATCAGTCTATAGGGGCTCAGACATGTGAACATCAGTCTATAGACTCAGACATGTGAACATCAGTCTATAGGGGCTCAGACATGTGAACATCAGTCTATAGACTCAGACATGTGAACATCAGCCTGTAGGGGCTCAGACGTGAACATCCGCCTATAGGGGCTCATACATGTCAACATCAGTCTATAGGGGCTCAGACATGTGAACATCAGCCTATAGGGTCAGACATGTGAACATCAGTCTGTAGACTCAGACATGTGAACATCAGTCTGTAGGGGCTCAGACGTGAACATCCGCCTATAGGGGCTCAGACATGTGAACATCAGTCTATAGACTCAGACATGTGAACATCAGCCTGTAGACTCAGACATGTGAACGTCTGTAGGGGCTCAGACATGTGAACATCAGCCTATAGGGGCTCAGACATGTGAACATCAGCCTATAGGGTCAGACATGTGAACATCAGTCTGTAGACTCAGACATGTGAACATCAGCCTGTAGGGGCTCAGACGTGAACATCCGCCTATAGGGGCTCAGACATGTGAACATCAGCCTATAGGGGCTCAGACATGTGAACATCAGCCTATAGGGTCAGACATGTGAACATCAGTCTGTAGACTCAGACATGTGAACATCAGTCTGTAGGGGCTCAGACATGCGAGTGTCGGTGAGTTGACCCAGAGATTCAACTCGGGGGACGTGGTGCCGCTCGCTGCGGGAGGATCTGCGGCACTCGGCGGCGCATTTACTCGGTTGCGGCGATTGAAACGTCTGATAGTATTTCTCGCAGATGTGACGTCATCTGATCGATCGGTTTGATCGGCCGTCTTTAGAACGCCGATCAAAACCGATAACACTTGCTTTCGTCTGAAAAGAGGACTTTGGACCATTCTGCAACTGTCCGGTGTTTTTCAAGGCTCAGGAAACCCTTGCAGGTGTTTCGAGTAAATTAGACGATTCAAGTGATTAGTTGAATACCCTACTAGTATACTTTTTCATGATATTCTAATATAGGATTTGAGTTTTCTTAAGCTGTAAGCCATAATCAGCAATATTAAAAGAATAAAAGGCTTGCAATATTTCATATATATATATATATATATATATATATATATATATATGCATAGTTTGTCAAATAACTGTTGCTATGTCAGTTTCTGAGCTGCTTTTTAAACACTTAAAGACATAATCTCTATGATCTGAACATTTCTCAATAAATGAATGAATCTTTTAGACACGTTGTATAGCGTGTACGTTTGTTTACTATATCCTTCAAGGTAATCACTTGATTAATTACACAGAACCTCCCACCCAGCACAGCGTGCACAGGTGATTCAATTAAAATCCCAATAAAAAGGCCGCCCCGTCCCACCCCCCCCTCAACTATCACACCTCCAGGAGCACAGCAGCTTATGAGTTATTATGCTGTGTAAAGAGAACAAGAAGGTAGATTTCTACATGAAACTTGGCGCAGATCTTTATTTTCATTACGTTTTTGTATTGGAGTTTTTCTGAAATTGTATCTTAAAATATGCAAATGAGGTATTCTAATGAATTTGTATGAATATGCAAATACTTCCATAAGAGAAATCTGAACATTGGATACGGTTTTAATATTTTCAGGCGTTTCCTTTTGTTGACATATTTCAGTCATGTCTTTTCAGATGGACTTTTGTTTATCTTTATCAGTAAATACTAAACACTAATACATTTAAAAGGGAATTATCTCCGTAAAAATGTCCAAAAAAGCAATGTTTTTTTCCCAGGTCTTCAAGATTATCAGTTTTATTGTAACTTATGACATCATTGAAAAGTCCAACTTTTAAACTAGAATGGGCACTCGGTAGAGCGCATACCTTCATATCACAAGATTGGGCTTTGAATTATGAACATAACAATTGACTGTGCTATGGTAAAAAGAAGATTCTGACCTTTTCATGACCTTGACCGTTGACCCGATCATCCCAAAATTGAATCAAATGGTCCCCGGATAATAACCAATCATCCCACCAAATTTCATGCGATTCGGTTTAATGCTTTTTGACTTATGCGACTAACACGCACACACGCATACATATACACGGCGATCAAAACATTACCTTCCGCATTTTCAATGCAAAGGTAAAAATGTTTTAGCTTTAGTTATTACCCGTCACTTTGGCACTAGATTTGTCAACACTGGTACTGGTACTGTAGGCCTACTTTTCTCTGTGACACCATGATCTAACTCATCAAAGAAGCTAAAGATTTCTGGAATGATACACACAATAATACCACAAATCATCATTCCCTTTTTTTGGTCCCGCTTGGGTATCACTCTCCATCTTTCTTCCAATGAGAACATCAGAGTCATGCAGAGCGCTCAGGGAGGCCGACTGCCACGCCATGGCGATGCAGACCAGCGCTCCAACGGTCATCCTCACGGGTCACCGCAGTGAGTCGTTGAGCTGACAGCTGATCACACAAATAGTCCAATGTCACTGCCTTGTCTTTACCTCCTGCTCCCTCCTTCACACTCACTTGATTGGGTCGCAGGTTTCTGTCACCGCGCTGGGCCGTAAACCTAAAAAACAATCTAACTCCGCATCGTAATTCACAACAGAATGCGAGGGGTCGGCGGCGTGATGTAGTGCCGGAGGCCGAAATTAAAACGTGGCACCTTATAGAAGTGGAAACCAGAATTATGATCGCTGGGAACCTGAGGGCCTTTTTGTCTCTGTGCAAAAGATGTAATTTAACCCGGTGGAGGGTTGCAAGATCAATCTGAGAGCGATGAAGAGTCGGGAGCGGGAGGAAGGAAAATAAAAATGGACGTGGCTCAGAGGCTGGGAAGGGAAAAGGTGGAGCAGGAGCGAGGCTTGAGCCTTCCCCGCTGCTCGCGCTGGGTGGTGGAGCGTGGTCACGAATAGGCCGCCCCTCCCTGTGGCAGGGCTATTTTTATACCCGCTAATGCAGGGGGTTCGGAGGAGCAGCTCAAGTGGTGGAGTGACGACAACATATTATCGTTGGCTCGGAGTCGAGGGAGCTGCAGGATCAGAGAACGGAGGACGGTTGTGACAGAGTTACCCTCGCGTTGTTAATTCTTTATTACATCATGGCGCACGGGCGCTCATCGATGACTCCGGCTGGGATCCTGACGGTCATCGAAGCGTCTGTTTCTTGGATACATCTCCAAAATAGCGATTGGGTTTTTAGTTTAAAGATGTTTTAGACCCCGTTTACATGATGGGAAAACACATATTTTCATGCGTTTTGGCCTTTCATTTACACAAAAACTGAGGTTTTATCACGGAAAACGATCGTTTCTAAAAACTCCGGCCAAAGTGGAGATTTCTGAAAACTCACGAGTGGAAATGAGGGAGCTAAATAGTGACGGACTAATGAGGGGATGGGCTGCAGGTGAGACGGGCGTGAGGACCAGGTGAAGGGAATGAGGGACTAACGAGGTGAGGATGACAGGATCTGGAATGACAGGAGAGTTCATTATAACCCTGTTTACATGATAGGAAAATGCATATATTTTCATGCGTTTTGGCCTTTCATTTACACAAAAACTGAGGTTTTATCACGGAAAACGATCATTTCTAAAAACTCCGGCCAAAGTGGAGATTTCTGTAAACTCAGTTTTAGTGTTTGCGCGTGAACTAGGTCAAACAGAGTTTTAGGTTGTCAAACGTCACATTATGCGACTAAAAATGCTTCACGTCATGTGAGCATCCTATGCGGACGTATGCGGGTTCATATAAACAGAAACTTTTTTGAAAACAACCTTGTGTGAACGTTATTTTTGAAAACGGAGGGGCAGAAATATTAGTTTCTGTAAATACGGCTATGTGTAAATGTGGCCTTAGAGTCAGATCAGAGGTCAAACGTTCAACCACGGCTCCACGTTTTTGCCTGCGTTTCCTTTCTTCCTTTTTCGCGAGCACTTTACACAGCGCACTCGGTTATTGGTTAAAACAACAGGAGAGGTGAGGCGCTTCCCGTGAACTCTGAGGAAGCAGCGTGGCGTTGAAATGAGAGGAGGAAACCAGGTGGAACGAACGAGAGGAGGGGGAAATGAAAGGTGTGGCAGGAGTCTGACATCGGATCTGCGCAATAGAAAGAAGAAGGGCTGAGATGCAATTTTACCCCCTGACCTGCATTACATTTTCAACCCGTGCCATGAGTTATTCTGCTGGCACTGAGAAATGTATTTGTGAGCGCTGCTTTTCAAAGTAAAAGGTTAAACTCTCTCAAACCAAAACCCTTTTTGAAATGTAGTTTTTTTGTATTGATTCGAATGGAATCCAGCTGACGCTGTTTTACTGGATCCTAAGTGTGTGTGTTATGGCTTGCAGCAGATTTAATAAACGGATTAATATAAAAAATATGTCACGATAATGAAAAACACAACATTATGAATGATAACCCTAGTGAGTGAATGGATGGAAGAGGAAGAGAAAGAGAGCGAGGACTAGTGTTGTTACGAGATGTGCCGGGAGGTTTGACAGCAATATAAACCCCTCAGGCTCCATTCAAAATGTGGGTTGTTGGTTGAGAGTTTAGAGAGAGAGATAGTTGGGAGAGTGAGGAGAGAAGGATAGGTGGTAATATGGAACTGTTAATAAACTGTTATTTCTGAATACAAATAAATAAAATGTCCCATCCTGTACTTCACTGTCCAAGTTCCACACGTATCTTCAGTCCCCTCTTCCAAGTTCCACAAACACTTTCACTGTCCTCTGCCTGCTTCAGCCCATGACATTTTCCTAAAGTGACATAATAACATTATTACACAACCTGCCATATCATATAATACTACCAATTTGGGAACATTTACACACACAGAATACATTAAACAAATATATTATGATAATTTATGTACAATATCTGGTCATACATTTTTCTAATTCATAGTGATTCCCAACAGCCATAACAGACAAAACAATTCAATGCATCACATTATGTGCTTCAGATACAGCTGCCTGTCATTATACACTTGGCCAGTAGGCGGTGTCGTGAGCACATGAAGCTTCGAGTAATGAACCCTTTCTCGAACCAATTGGCTGAAGTGGTTCGATGCCTCATGAGGCTTCATCTCACCATCACTAGCGAGGACCCAAATGCCAACAACTTTTCCACTGAACCATTTAATCCTTTCCTCAAAACAGGTTACACACTCAAACTAAACAGTAGGACAAACTAAAACAAACTCAACAACGGGGAAAACGACACACAGGGTTTAAATACACAGGGCAGGTGATTGGATACCGGGAACGAGACACAGGTGGACACAATGAGGGCGGAGCTAGTAATCACACGTGGAAACAATCAGGAACAGGGCAGACGATCAAGGGACAGGAAGTGCAGGGAAACAGAGGACATGAGACAGGGACTTCAAAATAAGACACAAGAACTCCGGTTAATGACAAGATCATGATATTAATAGTGGGTTGTGTACACACTGTGATTTAATTAAATTAATTATGTAATTAATTTAACATTTAATTAATGTTTAATCACACATAGGAAGTGGAGCTTCAGCCGAAGTGCTAAACAATCCCAGCGCTGCGCTTATAAACTAGCTTCCGACGAAGAAACTATTCTCTCTTTGTGACTCCCATGGATGACCCGTTGGGGGAGACGTTTCAGTCAAACTTTCCCACAGCAGCCGATTTTATGTGATAATACTGCGGCAAAATTACGGGACAGTATGAAGAAAAGAAAATTGAGAAATGCGTTATTTTCACCGAGACGAGACGGAACGGGTATCGCAATCATGTTGACAGCTCAGCAATATCTGCTGCAGGACTCCCTCACATGTAGTGCAGTGGGTTGACGCCTCTTTGAAGAAGAAGAAGAAGAAGAAGAAGAAGAAGAAGAAGAAGAAGAAGAACCCAGACACATGTGCGGCTTAAAGTGAAACCGCTCGTCTGGTGGTGTCAGGAGAAAGTGTAACAGATATTCTAAAGCTCGTCTCTCGGCCCGGGCTCTTGGCGGCTGCCGCTGCCTCTCAGCGTTTTCGCTTGATTAAAAAGCGCCCGGGAGTTTGTAAACGCGCGGTAGGTGCGAGCGCACACACCCCGACAGCTTAACATACTGATTATTCAAGCCTCTTAGGCTAAGCCACGGCACTCGAGTGATGAACGTCAACTCCCCACTCTCTCCCCTCTCTCTCTCTCCCTCGCGCAGCCTCCGTCTCTCCCCGTCTTTTATTCTTCGTTTTGAAAAGAGTGGAACGCCAGTGACAGCTTGCAGAAAGCAAACCTGTTGTCTGGGAAGTGAAGGGGATCAGTGACACAGTGATTCATACACCGCCAAGGCTTTATTTAGACATGATCCCCCCCAGGCGTAGGGTCCTCGCTCCTATCCTTGGTTCGTGGAGCTGGTTAGCGGTAGCCCGGCCGCGTGTCGTCCTTCACCTCCAGGCCACGGGGGGAAGGGGTTTCAATGCCTCGCCGGCTATCTGCTGTACTCTGACGGTCATGATATCACCGCGGTTTTGTCGTCGCAGCAAAGCACGCCCCCTTTTGCCTCGACGTCTGCGTTGTGGTGTGTTTCCCCGCCCCTGTTTCGTTGTTAGCGCTCCGGGGCCGCGCTAACTCCGTTAGCGTGACAGTTTTCCGCTTCACCGGCCCCCTTTTTCTGGTAGTTCCGCCAGTGTAGAGCGACGCCCCCTTCTCGCTGGCAAGGCCGCGGCTACGACAAACCGAGCCGCACCTGTCCCGACAGATTGCCCCCCCAGCTGGGGGCCGGGGCAAGAAGGGGACACAGCAGACGCTCGCTTCGTGATTCGGCTCGTGGAGCAGGAGCACGGATATCACACTTCCACAGCCTCGATCGAGCGTGGCGCTCCGGCCCTCGAAGCGGGAGCAAACGGTCAGAACAGAGAAGAGCCGGTTCCCAACAAAGAGCCCTTGACGTGGACACAGAAGTGTGTAAACACAATGTTTTGTTTATCGCTTGTGTAGGAATACTGATTCTGTTGTTGAAAAAACAACAGGGAGATGATGCATATGATAATCTCTAGAGAAGATGTGCACCACACCCCAAGAGAACAATGAGAGGGATCAACTCTCTTGATTGGTATAAGAATATATATAAGAAAATATGTAAGAAAATGTGCTATATTGGAATGTATAACGTTATCCAGATATGAGATGAGCTATTTTGAGATAATGTTTAGGCCGCATCTCTCAACCTTTGATACGCTGTATACCACGACTCTCTCTCTTGTATTTATATATATATATATATAAATATATATTATATATATAATTATATATAAATATATAAATATAATTATATATATATATATATATATATATATATATATATTAGTTTTTTGTTTGTTGACAAAACAGCGAGAATTGTGCTCTTTATTTAAGTGTCATTACAGTAAGATATGGGGACATCAATTGCAGGGATTCAGCAGATTACTAAATTGAATTAGCACGATCCGAGATTGGAAACATTTCGATTGCCCCTCAACATTTCAACGACTATGTTTGTTAAGTAGAGCTACTTTAAGATGTGGAGTTCTTCTCCCCTGTAGTGAGGTTATTGGGCAACACGTCCTTTAACCCCGCCCAAAAGTCCAGAGCAGGTGTTTTCATACTTCACCATGTCCCATCCCCTTCATCTGCCTCTTCCTTCTAATTGCGTCCTCCCGTCTCAGAGGACAAACTACGGTGTAGCGGTTCTGTTTCCCTGACACACTTTCCCCCGAACGCTCTCTCCCTTTCTATTTTAAAATGTATTTTGTATACTTCTACACTTTACACAGCAGGCGGCGGAGGGGATGCTAAGTCAGCGAGAACTCCGCCGCGTGTGTTTAAGCAGATGTAGGAAAAGGAGGCGAGCTCAAGAAAACACTTCCTCGGGGTTGCTGCCACCGGCGTGCGCTCAGCATCTTAGCGAGCGGGTTTGACGGGTGTGTGTGTGTGTGTGTGTGCGTGTGGCAGTGGGGGAGCCGTAATGAAATGGGGTTAGGTTTTAAGAAGGGGAAAAAAAGGAGAGCTTAAAATATCCATTAGCCCGTGCTGTGCTTTTCCACCTTCCCATATGTACAACCTAATTCATTAATCACTCGAAAATTTCATAGCCCTCCCGAGGGGACACATTGAGTAGGAGTAACGTTTGGACTGGAAGCACCGAAACAATGCCGGAAGTGTCCATCGCCTCCTACTGAACCAACGAGAACGTCTCGGAGCCTGGTCGTGTGCGTTCCTCTGCTTTCCGCTCTCTCTTTTCTCTCCGTAAAGGGAAGGAGGGAATGCTCTTAAAATCCCCCCCCCTCTTCTTCCTCTATTATTTATTTAATGGAATACTGAATCTGTGTCAGTGCAAGTGCTCAGATATTGGATTGTGGAGGTCTGGATCGTGGAACATGCCTACGATGAAGTATTCATACGATTCTGTCAGACTCGTTGGAGGTGTTCGTGTAACTCTGTAATGATTCCTTCTGATCACATGACCTCTATTTCTTCTGTCCATCCTGGAGAGGGATCCTCCTCTGATGCTCTCCTAAAAGGGTTCTTCCATTTTTTTTCCACGTGAAAGGGTTTTTCTGATGTGAGGTCAAAGATCAGGGATGTCGTCTGTGTACAGATTGTTAAGCCGGCTGAGGCAAATTCTTAATTTTTGATATTGGGCTTTATAAAACAAGCTGAATTTTATTTAATTTAGTATTAGACCCTGTTTACACAATAAGAAAACGCATATATTTTCATGCGTTTTGGCCTTTCATTTACACAAAAACTGAGGTTTTATCACAGAAAACGATCATTTCTAAAAACTCCAGCCAAAGTGGAGATTTCTGAAAACTCTGTTTTTGTGTTTGCGTGTGAACGAGTTCAAACAGAGTTTTAGGTTGTCAAACGCCACAGTATGCGACTAAAGATGCTCCACGTCATGTGAGCGTCCTATGGGACGTATGCGGACGGCGTATTTATGCGGGTTCATATAAACAGAAACTTTTTTGAAAACAACCTTGTGTGTACAACGTTATTTTTGAAGACGGAGGGGCAGAAATATTAGTTTCTGTAAATACCGGCTATGTGTAAATGTGGCCTTACACAAGGCCTGGTGTGCAACGCTCCCTCCTCTCCTGCCTTGGAGTCTTTGCTTTGTTGGTATTTTTCCTCTGCACGACACAACCTTGTCCTCTTATCTCCGCTCTGCTGTGGGTTGTCACCGGGCGGCATTAGTGACGTGACATTTGGGAGGCGTACTGCAGTCACACCATCTGTTTCAGAGGAGCGCGAAGCAACGGCGAAAACAATTCAGAGCCCGGTCCTGTGTTTGGGAGCTCGGGTCTGGTCGGCGCCACGTTGAGACGCAGAACTCTCATCCTGCGTATTGACCACACGCTCTTATCTTTTTTATTTATTCATTCATTTATTCGTGTTCTTATCTTTTTTATTGCTTCGAGCCCTGTAATTGCCAATTTGTTTTATATATAAATGTATATATATATATGAGTATAAATATATATATATATATATAAATATAAATATATATATATATATATAAATATGAGAGAGAGACTCGTGGTATACAGCGTATCAAAGGTTGAGAGATGCGGCCTAAACATCATCTCAAAATAGCTCATCTCATATCTGGATAACGTTATACATTCCAATACAGCACATTTTCTTATTTACAATGTACTTATATATATTAACCCTCTACTTTGTGACCCTTTGTGTGTGATAAGTGCAAAATAACTTATTTATGTTGTAAAAAAGTGTATGTGAGAAATACCGAGGCTCGGTCATTTCTCCTGAACCGTCTACGTTACGTCAGGTTTGTACACGTCATGGACAACGGGTGTAAAATACACTTGTAAAGTATATTTTCAAAATAAAAGCAGGAAGGTAGATGAAGACCACAGAACTACTTCAAGAACAGAGCGAGGTTGACATTGACTGACGGGAGTCACGTGACCAGCGCCTCACTCGACTCACGGCACGTGACGTGTGTTTGGAGTGAAAAGGAATCACATTACCTGGAGGAACAACCTCTTGATTTTTTTATTTGATTTTTTGACATTTCGTATAGCTCGTCGTGAGAGGAGCCTCAACCGGTTTCCCTGCAGGAGGCAGACTATTGAACCGGCGTGGCGTGATCTCCACACACCCGGAGTAGATGAAACTCGATCCGTCGGCTAATTTTTCGTCGTCGTTCTGCAAGCGGGCGGGAGGTATGACATCATACCCACCCCCCTCTCTTTAATGATAATATACATTCTGCTCCATGCCCCCACTTGGCCACACATGAGCATATTGATGTTGTGTCAAAACCGTGGAACGAGAATATTACATTTTGTGTGTGTGTGTACAATGTTCAGAGACCGAAAGAGCTTCACAAAAACGACATTCCAACGTAGGAGGTTCTACCCCCCCCCTCCATCCCCCATAAGGATTAAGTGGTTAAAGACTCCGGAGCATCAAAGAGTTTCAGCGCTGTCTCCTCGTTAAGGAGAGGCTCGACGATGAAGGTGTGCAGATGTCAAATGCTGCTTAGCGATGCAGGATATTAGACTCCTCCTGGGACACACACATGAGAAACAAACCCATCTTTACCACACACACACTAAGCCTACGCGTTTCACATGCGACACGCGTCAGTTGGCCAACAGCGGCTCATGCCGACGCCCCCCTGCGTGCCGCCGCGTGGACGTTCACACACCGACGTCTCCGGGAACCCTCGAAACGGCAGGATTTGAAAGTCTGCACGCGAACCTCTCGATATGGGATCTCTGGGGGACGGCGAGCGGTGTGATGGTTTTCGGGGATCGGAAACAATTTTACCTTTTGATGTGCAGCTCGGCTCATTTGCATGTACATCAGAGCGCGGTGCTGTTCAAAGGTCTTCTGAGCCGCTGACCTCATTAACGTGGTTGGATCAAACAATCTTTTATTATCTTCCAGATGTGTGTTATATATATATATATATATATATATATATATATATATATATATATATATATATATACATACACTCGGCCTGTGCTCCACCTGCAGCTACTAAATCAATCGATGGATCATAAAATAATAAATACATTTAAAAAATACTAAAAATCGGTATTCAAATATACTCGGTCGTCCGTAAACTAAACCTGTACGGTACGTCTTGGTAAAGTCCATGTGCGGGAAACATCGAAGTCGAGGAGAATGCCGTGTGAAATCTGCAGCCGATGGCAGGCATGTATTGTTCACGATTCCCAAATCTTTCTTTATGCTATGTCCTCGTTTAAAACTAAGACCGATATTGTTATCACGTCTGTTTAACTCTCCAACACCTGTATTGGTTCATTCCACTGCTGTGTGTGTGTGTGTGTGTGTGTGTGTGTGTGTGTGTGTGTGTGTGTGTGTGTGTGTGTGTGTGTGTGTGTGTGTGTGTGTGTGTGTGTATGTGTGTCTGGGGCATATACTTGCGTCTGATGAAGAAGGTGTTGGTTTGTTTTGAAAGGCTACAACAAACCCACTGATCAGTGTTTTAACATGTCAGCTAATAATTGATAGTAAAGCCAATCTAGGAATCTTCAGTCATGGCAAATAACGTGACCAATCAAATAGAAGAGCTCCTTCAGTTTGCACCTCTTTCCAGGTGAGAGTCGGGTGGAGCGAAAGATTCCGGAGTCGCCGTCTGTCGGCTCGCCGGAAAACTCACTTAAGAAGGAGTCAAGCATTACATTCGTAACTCGCCACCCCGGGGAGCGATCAAGCTCCATTTGTGTTAAGTTTTGATAAAAAGGAGAAAATCAAGTAAAAAGTCGGTCAGAATTTTTTTTTTTACTGGTCAACAGTTTGCAACTTATCAGATTTATTAAAGCTGGCACTTTTTATCCTCGGAATAAAATGTCCTCGTAAGGGGAAAAACAGCTGCGCCATATCCACGCACATGAGGGGGTTATGTCCCGTGATGCATGGGACTCATTTGGCTGACTGTGTATAAAGAATGTGGGATATGTTAGACAAGGCACATTATAGATTTCCACTTCTCTTTCAGAATTGAATACTCGGTAAAACGATCGGCTTATATTCTTCTGGAGATGTACCAAGGATTAATAAGGCTCATATTTTAAGGTAATGGACCTTAACCGTCAGCTCAACTTTAATTATCGTGATATAATCAGGAACAAATTCATGTCGCCTTTGAAGGATTTCCCATATATTTGTGCATCGGTCTTAGTTGAAGGCTCGAAAAAAAACTCTTACATATCTTTGTGTGTATCATAATTCAGAAACAATGGTTCAGAAACAAGAAATGCTCAGATATTTGATTTAGACGTCCGCGATTTACTGTCGATTGTGGAATATTATTGGGGGTGAAATTGTTTTCATGATTTGCTTGTCAAAAGTCCCGTTAAGCTCGCGACCCCCAGTGAGCTGTGGGTGACCCTGACCGCTGGCCAATGGGGACGCTGCACTTTGAAAACAGGATTCAGTCGAGATGCTCTGAATTCAAAGATAGAGATTCCGGCGCTGTGGTTGGAAATATGCTTCATTCAAATTCATTCTAGACTCTATTCCAAGATGAAAGGATCAGCCCATTTTTCGATATATGCAAATTGAAAAAAAAAAACATATTGCAAAAACACAAAGGTAATTTTCTTTGACCTGAACGGATAAAACGGATGATATCGGCGTAATAAAGGAGCAGAACACAGATTAAACAATCGTTTGTGTCTTTTGTAATTTAAAGCTTGTGCCGCAGCGCTCCTGCGCACAGACCTCACAAAGGATGCACCGAGCGTGAAATCTAATTTATCACAAACTGCAACGTAATGGTCCATAAAACGGTCGTGACAGGCCTCAGTTTGCGCTCATATTCATCTCCGTCCTTTTTACGGTTTGACTTGGACTCGAGTCTCATCTGCAAATCTCTCAGGTTTAATCCTCCTGTTATCAAATGTATAACATATTTTACCCTTGGGGTCAATTTGACCACAGCAATTAAAACCTAGAGAAGATTATTAGAATTTATATTGTTTCCCAAGTTTAGGTGTGAGGTACTTTATGTTTGTTTGTTGACGACCTAAATAGCCCTTTAAATAAAAGGACATTGAAAACATATCATGTGAATTTGATGTTTATCCAGTTGTTCCCAATAAATTAGGAAAAGTCATGAAATATGAAGCAAAAAAACTGATGTTAGTAATTTGTTTAGAGACGTTAAACATTGAAAAAGAAGTTGATATTTCGTATATGTTTGACACAGTGAAAAACAGCCTGGGGTCAAATTGTACAAGACATTCCAAACATATTATCATGTGAATTTTATGTTTTCCCAGTTGTCCCCAATAAATTAGGAAAAGTCCTGAGATATGAAGCAAAACAAATTTATATTAATCATTTTTGTGTGGGGTCAAATTGACCCTAAAGGCAATAGGAGGGTTCAGCATCTTGAATGTGTATATTAATATAGCACAAAAGACTAAATGTTCCAAATCAATCAGTCGAGAACAACTGAACAGTTATATCATACTTATACTTATATATCATACACACACCACCGCTGGACCTCCATGGATACCTCAAGACATCACCTCATAGTTTCTGGGACAGAGAGTATGCAGGACGTGACATTGTTTTATTTTGGCGGGGGATGTGGGGTTGCATTGCCCATGCAAAACAAATGTGTTGTCGTGCCTCGCTTCACTGCCGCCTGCTCGCATTTGGGCGTAACGACGCCCATTCCGAGACCAATTACATACAATTTGTACGTCTTTTTGATGAGGACGTTTTTTTTTCTCTTCCCCCGCTGTGGAAATAGAATACAGCACACAACATCCCAATTGTTCTCCGAGAAACACGTTTCCGAAGCTGCGTTTTCAGTCTCGGTGGAAGGCGAAGAAGTCGTGACCTTTGAATAAATCAAACGGCCGCGTCACGGTTCGGCGAGCCGGAGCCGGGCGGCGTGGCGCGGTGCCGTCCGCTGACCTCGCTCATCGTTTACTCTCCCAACGCGTCCCGATCGATTCCTCCATGATGTGGCCGATATGCTCGCGGAATGCAGCGACAGGCGGAAACACGGCGTGTGTGAGATGAGAAGGGAAGGCTCGCTCACTGGGACCTCCTGATGATGTCATGTCACATTTAAATATTATTTAATATATATTAAATATTCTGCGTTTGAGTCATGATGAACAAAATGGGAAAACTGAAGTCACATTTGAGGGGAAATAGAAACTCAAAAGGCAACTTTAAAGCTCCACTATGTAGTTTTTCCCTTGTAGCGCCCCCTTCAGGTATTTAATCTGGCATCTGGTATCTCAGCCTGGGATTGGGCTGCTAAAAAAATCTTACATTCAGCAGTTTTCTGGCAGTGGCGGAGGCGCAAATCGCCATATTAAAAGTCAGTGTAGTGGCACAATTTTTTTAAAGCTGTTTTTTTAAGGTAGGAAAAGTTACATAGTGGGGCTTTAAGGGCTCCTCACCGTCTGCTCTCTCTCGGCCGTTAGTGAACACTACATCACAACCCTGTGACAATAAATATGACGTATTTCTTGGTAAATTAACTTGTTATTGTCTGGTCACTGCTAAATGGCATTGAAATTGACTTTTCTGATGGTGTCCAGTGATCGATACTCACGTATTTCTACGATGGGTAGCATTTGTTTTTCCTCCGATACCGGGGCTAAACCGGTACTTTTAAAACGATACCGGTGCCTAAACGGTGCCTGAACCGATATGTAATTATTTAAAAAAAGCATAAAACGATGATTGACAATGACGACATTAAAAACCTCTTCGGTCATATTCCCTGTAAAAGCTGTTCTCATGGCCGCACTGAAAGAAAACGGATATCAGACTGTCGCGATCATAGCTTGCGTGAGCTACGAGCTAGCCCGAGCTACAGGCTAGCGCAAGCTACAGGTTAAAGCAAGCTACAGGCTAAAGCAAGCTACAGGCTAGCGTGAGCTACAGGCTAGCGTGAGCTACAGGCTAGCGCAAGCTTCAAGCTAGCTTAAACACGGTTAAAATGCCCAATTTATTATTTGTTGGCACTGGTTTTCGGAACCCAACCCTACTCCTTCCCCCTGTACAGTATATAAACCATTTATATTCACTTTCTGCTCCGGTGAATCACGGTAAACCCTGTGCAACGTTCTTTGGAAAGACCGTACTTATGATTGGGCTATTAAAGCAAATGCGTCCTGAAGATGCGATTGAAGTGCACTCTAAAAAGTGTAACTGCGTGCACAAGACACTGGACACCCCCCCCCCCCCCCACACACACACACACACACACACACACACACACACACACACACCGTTCACCAAGCGCCAGTGTCTGTGATGAGCAGACAGAAAGGAGAGCCTCTCGGGGCATAAATATGTCCAGCGTCAAGATCTACAGCTGGCAATCCCGTCTCCGGCTGAAGTCTCGCCGATTGCTTTTCAGCCCTTTCCTGCAACTCATGCATGTGTGCACTACACACAGACCGAGGCGAGGCCTTGCACACATCCATGCACGGACATATGAAATACACACACACAATGAGGGGGGCGGGGGCAAAGAAGGGATGTATCATAAAATGCAAATGACCTCACAGTTTAATTGATTATGAAAGCACATCCATCCAACCTGGACGTCACTGTGAGCAGATATATCATCTTTCAGTGTTTCACTTGTTTTCAATTCATTGCTGTGTTTCTGTGAGTGAAATCTTAATTATTATTATTTATTCATTTATTTACATTTTATTTAAATGTTATAAGACAAAAGACAATACATAGACATAACATCTAGAGGACAATGAACAAATAAGGATGACAAAACAATGGACATAACATCATAAAGTCAGAGTATTGTGAAAAAAGAAGAAAAAAAAGAAACAATAGGAAAACAAAATAGTAATAATTAGAAGGAGAACAAAGAATGACAGATGCATGTGTATATATGTGTGTGTGTGTGAGAGTTTAAATATATATATATATATATATATATATATATATATATTGATCCTTTATTTAAAGAAACAGATGTATATGTATGAGCGTATGCGTGTACATGGAATTGGAAATCTGAATATTTAAATGCAGCGATATCGATAATGAAATGTGCGTCGTTCTACCACCAGGGGGCGAGGAGTCCATCAAAAAGGACTTTTACTAAGGTCTCCATTTTCCGCGCATTTCCCCTGATGTTACGTCACATGACACAGTTCTACCCAACACTCACTGTGTGGTTTTGTGGCCCACATTAATAAATGCCACCGTTCCACAACGTAACCACGTATGAATCTTTAGCATCAAATTGATAATGTTGCAAATAATACTTTTTTGAAATGGATGTGGCACTTTCCAAAGTTGTCAAAGACACTTTACAAACATTAAAATAACTTTAGGGGATGTGACCAGGATGCTAGAACCCACTTCATACTCTTATCCTCTTTATAACCACAGATGTTCCAAAGCATCTTCTCAACATTGATTGGTCCTGAACCGTCTTATTCAATAACATTTAAAGGTCAGTTTAACTCGTTGTTATTACCTCTAGGTACCTTTACTTTATTAAATTCAAACTCGTTCCGCATGGAAACAACACTCTTTAAAAACACGTTAAACAATGGAACTTAACTGTTGTGTGTGTGTGTGTGTGTGTGTGTGTGTGTGTGTTTGTGCCAATGTGGACACACTTCTTTTGTTCGCCTTCTGATTTCCGTGAGAGCAGAACTGCACATTAAATCCACATTAAAGTAAAAGAAAAGAGAAAAATGTTCCCACTCCGAAATTATTATTATTATTATTATTATTATTATTATTATTATTACAATTACAGGACTATTGTGTGATAGTTGGAGAGTTTGCAAAGTCCTGCAGTGCCAGTGTTCGCCAACGCTCACCCAAAAAAATGAAAACAGAAGTGGGAAAAATATCCCTAAAACGCAGCGGTCCAAGAAAGCTGATGCACTCTCTCCAATAAACGTAGCGCGACTAATCCCTCCTCGCCAGCGCCGGGCCCGAGTCATCGCACACGATGAACGGCCTCCCTCCGAGGGGCTTCAAAGCAAAGCGTTCGACGTGAGCGACGGGACGACATTCACGCCGGCGTTTGCTAAAAAAAGAAGAAGCTGGATGGGGCCGGCTAAGCTCCAGTGATTGGCCTTTGTGCGTGAGTGTGACCACTTAAGTGCTGTGCGGCCCCTCCTGAGTGTGTTTGTAGGCATAAGCACTTCCTCTGACTTCTTTTTTGCCTGCTCGCGCTGATTGTTTGTATGTGTGTGTGTGTGTGTGTGTGTCACCGGTTCATTTGAGTTGGTTTTGCCGTGGCGTGCAGAGCTCACATCCTCGTCGCCTTGATTTCATCGTGGTGCTGGCGTCGCTTCATGAGGTGTATGTTTCGCCCCATGGACCGCATTTAAGCAGCTTTTAAAAAAGGGGAGCGTAGATCCCACAGAAGCACGACTCAGAAGGTACAGATCCTTGTACACCTGAACTATCTTTTTTTACATCTTGTGTCATCGCGAATGTATGATCCCTAACCTGCAGAGGAGGTGTGGGAACGTCTTCACACGGTCGACACCGCCACACCGTCACACGTCACACGCAGGTCGGTGGGCCCGCCTCGGTGATCAGGACCGCTGTGATGTGCATCGTGCATCACACTATGTAGATCAGTCAGGGTGCGTTATGTTTATTAATGCAGACCTCCAACAACCCTGAGGTGAAAACACACACACACACACACACACACACACAGGTGCAAGCAACCTAAATTAAACCTAAATACAAAAATAAACAAGCAACACAGCAGGAAGGGAGAGGATTTATTATTTTATGAATCCCGAGCTGAGACGAGACACAGTCACAACACAGAGGACTGTATTTGTATACACTTTGAGTTAGCTATTTAAATACGTTGTGTGCACAGATTTGACATATAATATATATATATATATATATATATATATATATATATATATATATATATATATATATATATACACACACATATATATATATATGTATTTATATATATGTATTTATGCGTATATATGTATTTATGTGTATGTGTATATATATATAGTATACCACACAATATATGTTGCTCTTCTGCCTTCCCTCTAACACATCTTCAAGGCTACTGAGAGAGAGAGAGAGAGAGAGAGAGAGAGAGAGAGAGAGAGAGAGAGAGTCGTGTTCATTGTCAGTGAAGGGCGAGTCCTTCAGCAGAGGGGTCAGCGCTCTAATCTGAGGAGGTGATGATATTGTGGGGATATTTAATGAGAGGATAAAAGCAAAAGCTGAAGGGGGGATGAGTATTAGCCGGATGAGTATTAGCCTTTTTAGATATCATTAAACATTGATACTGTCAGGGGGCTGCAGCGCGCTGGGGTCCTTTCCATTGACTTTCATGCTGCGTGCTAATAGAGTTTCACCTCTGGGGACCTTCATCACCCCTCTCCGCCATCCTCCACCTCCTCCCTCCCTCCCTCCCCCGACCCTCGGTGCTGCACTAAAGCTCAGAGCAGATCAGATCGCCACCCCGCTTCTCAAGATAAGCTTAGTGAGTGTGTGTGTGTGTGTGTGTGTGTGTGTGTGTGTGTGTGTGTGTGCTTTTCCAGAGTGATGATTTCATTTTAATATTCGGTAAACTACTTTTGCTCTTCTTAAAAGTATTAGTTAGTCATATACTAAAGACAACAACCACAGTGTCCCCTTTATACTGGTTCTAAAATGCAGACGGACGTTCGTGTTCCCTGGAGGTTTCAGTTCGATTGTTGTTTTTTATGATGCATCAATCGGCTGGCTCTTTTCCCAATTCATCATTTCAGCTTTTCAAAGACAGGAAATAAAACAAATGCCTATCCCAGTTTGCCTGCGCAAAAAATGACATCACTCAATTGCTTTTTCTCCTCAACAAATATGTTTAATAATCAATAAAGAATCAATGAACACGGGGGCCACTTATTTCTTATGTGCCCTTACACTAAAATTCGTAATCGTAAGATAAGTAGAGACATATATTTTTTGGAATGCTTATATCCCCTTTTCTCTTAATGGTGTTGTTCATACAATTAATAATTTGTAAATGATTTTATTTATTTTTTATGTATTCTTTATTTGAGACGCCAAATAATTCAAAGTTCCTCTTAACTACATGGTGTAGGTCTCGTGAAGCACCAGCAGAGGGCGGTAGAACCCTTTGAAACAGACGATGCAGCGACACGAACTGTGTGTGGGCGTGTGTGTGTGCGTGTGTGTGTGTGTGTGTGTGTGTGTATGTGTGTGTGTGTGTGTGTGTGTGTGTACAGTACATCCAGCTGGGTGTGTCTGTGGTTGGTAGAGACTCGGTGGCGTTTGGGGGCAGATGGAAACAGGGAGGGTCTGTTGCTGTGAAGTGAAGCTGCGAACTTTAAAAATAACACCGGCACCAAAAATTAATAAATGTACTGTATCTCATTCACAGGAATCCCTCCACCTCTCCTCTCCTCTCCTCTGGAGCGCTGCCTTTCGACAACTCAACGGTGCCCTGTAAGAAACATGAGCGCTATTTGCACTGATGAATCGTCATGTTGCACGCAAAGCCCTTCATGCCTCCTTTCCTTTACTCAGTAACTAGTACAAACACACACACACACACACTGCAGCAAAGTACCGGTAAGTGGTCACATTGAATTTTTATTGCAAAGAAGACCGGTACACGTCCTGGACGGTAACGCTCGCTTCACATTTAACTTCTACTGGTAACATAGTCAATAACCATGTAATGAGCACATTTATCTCCAGTGGGTATCAAAACAAGTCTTCACACAAGTAGAATGTGATGTGATCTTTGAAAAAAAGCAAAGCATACCTAAAATAAACTATTTGCACATCTCCACTTTTTAATTATATCCCACTTTGCTTTATTCCCCATTTCTCGGGGCATGTTGGCCTTTTACTGACCAATGATGCCACCAGTATGTTTAAGTTAATGTTGTAGACATTGTTCGACCCCTTACTAATACCTAACGTGACCCTGACATGTGAGCGCACTTGTTACCGATCATGTGTTCATTCAATATTTGTGTGTTTAGGTCCCCCGGCCAGACGTCCAGTCTCCCCATTCTGCTGGAAGGCTGCCGGCCACAGGTCACATGACCTGGAAGAGAAAACCTGGGAGACTTTTGGGACCCCTTTTCGGTGAGACAACAACTTCCCGCTGCTTTTTGCTTTGCTGACAGCACGAGCATCGTGACCCACGGGTTGCTGCGCTCTGACTTCAAAGACCGTTGCTGCTTTGGAGCGTCTCTGGGTGTTTTTCTGCAAAATCTATTGGCTTGACCACGAAAACTGAACTGACCTGCGTACGCGTGAAAACACTTTGCTCTGCTGCCCTGTGGCTGCCCGGGGAACACAACACGCAGCGCAGATCTGGTCAGTGACGACAAACATTGCATCTGCCATTGATAAACTGAGTGTGTGTGTGTGTGCGCGTGTGTGTGTGTGTGTGCGTGCGTGTGTGTGTGTGCGTGTGTGTGTGCGTGTGCATTACTCTCCGTTACAGAGAGGTTCAAGCAAGCAGATCTTGCTTTGAAGTTTTAGATTGAGTCTTGAACTAAAGGCTGGGCTCACTCAGTGGGAAGATGTGTAATAAACGTGTAGTTGGCATTAACAGGGAGACGCTTGACGTCCACACATCAAACAGACGCCGGGCATTCATTTCATATATTCCCCATATTCTTTGTCTTTCTCTTTCCTTTTCTGAACGTAAGTTACAAATATACCTCTCCGTCACTCCCAGTGTTTTTAAACAAATTCTCCCATGAGGCTTAGCGGTTTGCTTAAACATTATAGTACACGTAAATGCTTTTTTCCAAACGTGAAAACTCATAATCCAACCAACCTGACCCAGCAGACTATGTTGTGTGTCAGGTTGGTTGGATTATGAGTTTATTGAGTAAGGACTTAATATTTGTGTAGCAGCTTAAAATAAATAAATAAATAAGAAACCTAGATTATGATCCTTTTGGGATATTTTGCTTTGCTGATTGGTGGCAGATAAATACAAATACATATAGTTATGTGGCAGAAGAAACATTGTAACAAAGTCTTCATCAAGTTCAGTACCAAAAGAAAAGTAAAAAGTTACCAATGAAAACGGTCGCCAGACGTAATTCGCAGTAAAAGTCTTCTTACCCTAAAGCTATGGCTAGAATAGCAACATGTGGTAAATATGCTACGCAGACATTCAGCATGCACAGCTCAGCCTTCTTTAACCCTCCTGTGACCTTCAAATTCACTAACATATTTTACCCTTGGGGTCAATTTGACCCCAGAAATAAATACCTCCAGAAAATTATTACAATTCATTTTTTTTTTTCTCCAAGTTTAGGTGTCACGTACTTTGTGTTTGTTTGTTGACAACCTAAATAGCCCATTAAATAAAAAAGACATTGAAAACATATCATGTGAATATTATGTATACCCAGTTGTCCCCAATACATTAGGAAAAGTCATGAAAAATGAAGCAAAAAATATGATGTTAGTAATTTGTTTAGAGATGTTAAACATTGAATGGGGTCAAATTGAGACCAAAGGTCACAGGAGGGTTAAGAGCAGAAGACGTTTCTGCTGCGTAGAGAGGCAGCATGCGCTGCAGCCACGCAGCCGGAGGCTGCGGGACAAAACTACGAGGCGTTCATCTTCCCCTCCTTTTTTCTGCCCGCTCTTGTCAGCTCAGTTTGCCGTTCCTTTAAGGTTGGACTGAATTATGGGTCGATGAATAAAAAGCCAGCGGTGACCTCGGTGACAGGCGTGAAGTACATGCACGCACCCGTAAGATTCAAATCGCTTATTTTTTAATAAACTGAATTGAATTTCATGGAAGTTATGAAGTCTCTCACCAGATCGGGCTGCCCTTTTTGTTGAGTAACATTCTGTTTGACCGCTCCAGGCTGACTTTAACCTTTGCCAATGTAACAGCTTTTTTTTTTTATTTGCACCATGTGTCAGGAGTTATCCAGGAAAAGGCAATACTGTCAGGCTTGAAAATAGCACATCAATATCAAGTCCCAAATGATTTGACACAAAGCTGTGAGGTAAGGCCAACGCAATGCTCAGTGTCAAACGGTTCATTTCAAATTATTTTTTTCTCATCCAAAATGTAAATAAAAGCGCCAGGAAGTTCAAGTAATAATTGTGATGTTACACTTTAATGGACAATTAGTGTACAAATGATTTATGTGAATTACATTGTGGGATTCCAGTCCACACTACGACACCCTGGTAGTCCCAGTTCATGTCACATGCTCACCAGTGACTGGCGACAAGCAGCTGGCTGATGACGTCATCCATCACTTTTACCAACACTCAGGCCACATGTACACATAGTGTATTTAACGGAAAAAATATTACTGCCCCTCCGTTTTCAAAAATAACGTTGTACACACAAGGTAATTTTCAAAAAAGTTTCTGTTTATATGAACCTGCATACGTCCCATAGGATGCTCACATGCATCTTTAGTCGTATACTGTGACATTTGACAACCTAAAACTCTGTTTGACCTCGTTCACACGCAAACAGTTTTTAAGAAATGATCGGTTTCCGTGATAAAATCTCAGTTTTTGTGTAAATTAAAGACCAAATAGCATGAAAATATAGGCGTTTTACCATCGTGTAAACAGGGTCTGAGACAACGCCCCTTTTCGTTATACTCATATCTCTGAATAGCTCACGCATTAAATTGAGCATGCTTTAAAAAAAAGGTAATAACTACTTGTGGTGGTGCAGGAGCATTTCATACAAAACTATATTTGACTTAGAAAAGCAATCTGCAAACGCAAAAGAACTTCAAATCAATAAAAGAAAAAAAGTGACGTTGTGCATGTGATGTGAAATTAACTCAATCACCGAAGCGACTCACACCAGAGTGTGTGACGTGCTCTGAAACCGGTCGACGTAGTGATTCATCAGAATGAATAATGTGGCTTGTTTTATTTGGACGAGGTTACAAAGGAAAGTTGTCTGAATGTGAACGAGTATTGGATTGCCAACGTGTCCGTGTTCAGAGACGTACTTTCCTTTAAATAGGCATTGACATAAGCATGATGGCTGCCTCGCTATGTATCCGTATGAAGGCCAGAGGTAGAAAAATCACTGTGTTTTCTTCTGGAGGGATGGCAAAGGCCATATCCGCTGACGTGGTTCTGGCCGAAGCAGCGCTTTGTGGGGGGAGCAAGCTTTGATATTTATTTTTCTTCTGAGGATTAATCTTCAAAGCTTTGCTACAAGTATTCCAGTCGTCCAAAACCACATTAATGTGTATGCACAGACACGTACGCTCAAAGGATTTTAATAAAAACATGCAGAGTGTAACACCCTGTTCCGTGTCTCCTATATCTCCTATGTGTCTCCTGTGTTCCGTGTCTCCTATGTCTCCTCTCTTTCTCCTGTGTTCCGTGTCTCCTGTGTCTCCTCTGTGTCTCCTCTGTCTTGATTGTTTAATTCCCTTCACCTGCCCTCAGCTACTCTCGTCTCGTTAGTGTCTGATGTCGTACACCTGTGTTTCCCCCCTATACATTGAGTGAGTCTTTCTCTTTTCTCCTGTTGGATTGTCGTCTATAGTTGTTGTCTTTGGTGCCGTCGTCCCTGTGCCCTGGATATTCCTGATTCTGCCTGCCCCTTTTTGGACCTTGTTGTTTTTTTGTAAACTTTTTGGCCTCAGTAAAGAGTGCTCTTTTGTTATGTACATTGAGTCCTGCCTGTTTCTCTGCACCTGAGCCTCACCCCGTGACAAGAAACTGACAACCATGCAGAGAAACTTAAAAGAAAGCGTGTACACTTCTACTTTCTTTCTTCACCATCACTGTTGTTGTCTTTTCTTCTTAAACAAAGCGGTTTTGGTGGACGTGCGTGTTACAGAGGTGAAGCTAAGTAATGTCAGTCAATATAGAGATGAGCGCTTCATGTGAGAAGATGAATCATGGCGAGGGATGCAACGTAATTCTTAGTAATACTCAGTCACCCACCTGGGTTTCCATCTGTGATGAATTAAAGAATAAAAAGCTGTAAGAAGAGCTTTATATGTATAGCATGCCATCTGGAATGAAATTACTTTCCCTTTAAACACAACAATAATTTCCAGGGGACATTTCGGTGATCATATGAAATGTGAGTCGGATGAAAGGTTTATCTTTGTACACGGCGTGTCCACGTAGCGTAACTCAGAAAGCCTCTGTTGTTGTTGGCTCCACCAAATATTGGATAAATATCCTTGCCCAAATATGGAGGCGTGTCCCTGACAGCTCCTTTTGTCCCTCCATCCGTGGAGCACTGGTCGCTTTGTTTAACGATTTTAACTAGGGATGCACCGATCTGATCGGCGCCGATCCATATCGGCCAATATTGCCATGATCGGTTTTAATCGGCGTTCTCAAAACGGCCGATCATAACCGATCGATCAGATGACGTCACATCTGCGAGAAATACTATCAGAGACGTTTCAGTCGCCGCGCACCGCAACTGAGACGGAGCGCCCGCGGAGTGCGGCAGAGTGAGAGGTCCGCGAGGGGATCCTCCCGCAGCGAGCGGCGCCCCGTCCCCCGAGCTGAACCTCTGGGTCAACTCACCGACACTCACATGTCTGACCCTACAGACTGATGCTCACGGTACACGCGTTCGATCGGGAGCGCGAGAGGGTTTTCATAAAGTTACCCGCTAACTTTATGAAAACCCTCGCGCGCTCCTGATCGAGTGCTGTTAGCGGAAGGATTCACGTGACACAACATCAGGTTTTGCAAAGTTAGCGGAAAGAGCCACTTGAAACAACATCCGTTTTTCAAAATAAGATGTCGACAAATCATACACAAACATATACAAGTAAACAATGAACTGATTTTGTATATTAATAGATCGTTTCTGAGATTTAGCTTGAATTATTCTAACATTAAAACATTGTTACTGTACCAAGGAAGAGTTTATAAAAATAAGTCAGACTTTTGTATGTTAAAAAAGTCCTGTATATAGATTTCCCCAAGAGTTCCAGGAAATGAATAATGCAGATGTGTTCCATATATATCTGAAATCAATCCCCTACAATAGCAATCAAACAATTGTAATGTATCAATTTTGCATCAGTTTTCAAAGTAAAAGTCCTAAATGTTTAAAGAAATTTGTAATTTCTTTAATGTTTGAGGGACTTTAGATGTGTATTTCCTCATAGTCCTAGGCAATAATGCTACACAATAAATAGAATGCTTCAATCAACACCGTAATTGGTATTATGGGATCGGCAGATACTATTTCGGTGATCGGTGATCTGTATTATCGGTGATCGGCTGACACTGATTTCAGTGATCGGTAATCGGTGATCGGCCCAAAAAACCTGATCGGTGCATCTCTAATTTTAACGAAAATGTTTTGGGACATTTTGTTCATGATGTCTTTTCAAGTCTAAGACCCCGTTTACACGATGGGAAAACGCATATATTTTCATGCGTTTTGGCCTTTCATTTACACAAAAACTGAGGTTTTATCACGGAAAACGATCATTTCTAAAAACTCCGGCCAAAGTGGAGATTTCTGAAAACTAATTTTTTGTGTTTGCGTGTGAACTAGGTCAAACAGAGTTTTAGGTTGTCAAACGTCACAGTATGCGACTAAAGATGCTTCACGTCATGTGAGCGTCCTATGCGGACGTATGTGGACGGTGTGTTTATGCGGGTTCATATAAACAGAAAGTTTTTTGAAAACGACCTTGTGTGTACAACGTCATTTTTGAAAACGGAGAGGCAGAAATATTTGTTTCTGTAAATACCGGCTATGTGTAAATGTGGCCTGAGAGGACATCTCTCCTGAGCACAGTCGTGTCTCAGTTGTGGTATAATAAGTATAATTTGTGTATCTGACGCGTGATTTGGATCCATCCCCAAAATGGGTTCTTCCTTGGCCCGCGCTACACCCAAATCAGTTGAGTTGCTCTTCTGCGTGGTCCTGCTGACAAACAAAGACACTTAACGAGAACAGAGCCTCCTCCTCCTCGGAGTAACAGGATTAGCATGAAGCAATGTGACTAAGTGCAGGACGATCAACTAAAACATGGAGCCGTGTGCTGAGATGTACAAAATGACAGCACTCACCCATATTGATTGCAAAATGGGCAGTTTTGCTCGGCCTCAGCAATTCCCAGTACCATTGCTGTGGTCAGTGGTCTGACCTACTGGTGGGGCTGGTATGCGGCAGCTTCTGGCACCTGAGCAAGAAGAGCTCCGGAGAGTCTTCTGGGAAATGTTGAAACTCTCTTATCGTCCACTGATCTCTGGCAGAGGCGTGGACGGCTATTTGCAGTTTGATTGATTTTGTCCACCCTTGATTTCGCGTAGACCCGCCCCAGTCTGGCTCTGATTGGCTCGTACTCCTTTTTTTTTTTTTTTTACGTTTATCGCTGATGAACATGATTAGCTTGGATTGGATTAGTCCAGTTGTGTGTGGAATATTTCAACTCTGAAGTGAATATTTTCAAAAGGATGGCAGCGCTATAGTTGTATAGTGCTTTCATACATAATCACAATGTCCTCATGGTGCTTTGCGCCTTGCCTCTATGGATGGAGAATACAATGGCGGTGCTGTTGGGGATTTAATGTTGACATTACACTGATACACAAGGACATTTACATATATATTCAAATGATATTCATATATAATAGCATGGACAAAAGCACAGATAATGGTGTTGGTCTTGTAGAGGGGAGCGTTCTGTAGTTCATCATCTATTCCCAGACCGCCTAATTAAGCATCAGGGAAATGCATTCCTTATAAATCAGGGAAGGACGTCCTTAGAGTATACGGTAAGAAAAATGGGAGCAATTGTAACACACACACACACACACGCACGCGCACACACACGACATGATTAATCTGCCCTCTATAGTCGAAGATATAGTTCTCAAGTAAGTTTTTATACACTAAAATGTCATAATGCAGCTCTGCCCTCATTATTTTTGCATCTCGCTCCAGCACTGTTCCTAAACTTACCGAGAACAAGCGCTTAAGCAACGCAGTGAAGTTACATATTAATGAGCTAGTTGAAATTTGCTTGCATGACATGATCCCAGGTACTTAACTCTTGCAGGGGGTTTCCCAAGATCCATATGCCAGCTTAGCCTCCTCTCTGATTGGCTAATTCTACAACTGAATGACTTGTGGTGTTGGCTGCTCTGTGATGTTGCTGGCATCCACGGGGGTGGAGCGGCTCGCGCTGTCACCTCAAATAAGAGGGATCGATCCCCGATGCAGGGGTAGGCGGTGTGGGGTTTGCATCCTTGGCAGTTCCCTGAGGGTTATCTGGTTTCCCTCAAAACTGATATTATTAAGATATTATAAACCTCTTAAGGAGCGATTTGTCCCGTCGCCCAACACGCGTGAGTTTACTCGCTCAACCATGTTCACGTCATAAGCTGTGCGAAGCTCCGTGAGGGGCGGGGCTTATCTCTGTGTCTCGTCTCCGTAAAGACCGTTATCATCTCCTTCATCCACCACAGAATAACTCACCACTAGTTCTGCTTTATACTTGTTGAGGACGTCCCAAACACGTCTGAACATCTAAAGCCCTCATGTTTGGGTTCATAACATTAATATCAGACATATACATATAAATATATATATACATGCCATCACCCATAGGCTCACACAGCTCGGTCACTTTCACCGATGAAGATATCCTTTACGTCTGAAAGACTTCTGATTCAACGGCGGCTTGACAGCGATGACAGGCGGAGCAACTCAAGAGCTGAACAATCGCCTCAAAGTTGAAATATTTCAACTAGCGTCGACAATTGCGCCGCTCAAAACGGGACACAACAAACACCGCCGTCAACGCGTCGCCCGGAAAAATGTTGCGTCTGTACGTTGACTTTTCATCGGATTCAGTCACTCGAAAAAATAGCTTGGCTTTAGATTTGATTCGGTCGCATCCACTTAAAGGCCTCTCGTCTCTGAAGCTCCACCCACACCAGCCGCTTGACAAGAGTCCAGATGGGATGCGTCCTGAAGACAGAAGCAGTCGTTATCCAGGAGCTCGCCATTGTTTCAAAGCGGGGCGCGAACGTGATAAATGTGCTGCTTTTCTTTGAAGCTGACGGATGTCACCGAGGATTGACAGGCGCCGCCGCCTCTGTGGGCTCACGGAAAATAAATGTATGAGGTTGTTTTGAAGGACGTCATGCGCTGGTTGGGTTTAGCCCTTAATCCTTTGCCAAAGAAAATCAAACAAAGACAAACGTCAGGACATTGATCCATGACTGTAATACAAATATGAATCAGTGCACATATTGGACAATCTGTTGAGTATTTTAAGTGCCTAAAATCATATTCTGTTCCCAATTTCAGAGTCGTTTGTTCTGGAAGATTATATCTTCAGACTAAGTGTAGCCGGGTTGTAATTTCAAACTCATTTTCTTGCTTTTTCGTGAAAAGGCAGTTTTGTTGTCGTCATGTGCTGCTTTTTTACCCTTCTTCTTCTGTCAGGTCTTAAAAGTGTGTGTGTGTGTGTGTGGGTGTGTGTGTTTGTGTGTGTGTGTCAGAGAGACATGATGACAGGTTGTGTTGCTCCGCATCACGTACCCAACTGGACAAGACTCACTGAAGGGCTGATGACCACTGCCTGGACCGCTGCTGACACATTGGTTTCAGTCAGATCAGCAAATCCATGTCGACCCGCTGTAGTCACATAATCATTAAACATGAATCCTGCCGTCGGGATGTGTGTACTCGCCCTAAGTGAGGAACTGAACTGAATATATCAAACTTTTTTTCTCGCCAGGAACGACTTCAGCCGGAGAAAACTGCACTTTTTGTTGCTTCAGTTTCTTCCTTTGGTCGTCTTTCATTTCAAACATCACAAACCAGTCGCACTCACAAACATGCTGTGGTGTGATTCTGGATTTTGTCGTTTAAATGTTCAAACATGTACGTACTGCTCCAATTTGGAAGCTGCCAACATAACTTTTAAAACAGATTTTTAAACAGGCAGAGGCTGTCACTCACTTTTGCTATTTGAGTTCTCTATCGCCGAATTCAGCGTTTCTTTTCATCATGAAAAGAGTAAAAAAGACTCCACAAATGCAACCACACTGCATATAAAGTTGTTAGAGCTTAGTTATATGCAATAATAAAAGCTACAGAATGAGTTTGTATTATACAGCCTATGACGTCCACATATGGACATGAGGATGATGAGATACATGTATTTGCGTGTGGATGGGGACGGTGTGTGAAAATGGTTACGTGTTCATTAAAAAGTTTATAATTTGTACGATTACACTCCAACATTTGTCTTCAAGACACATACATTCTGCACGGGATGATCGTGTATTAGTGTTAGCGGTTTGCCAATCTAAAGGTTTGCTTCGGGTCATTTAAAAAAATAAATAATTGATTAACAATATTGATGAGTATATGCTTTCCTTGGTGTATTTATTTAGTCCTCTTCACAGAGGCCGCTATGTTTCTACTGCATTGGCACTTTTGAAGTCAACCATCATACTTGGTCCATACTTGGACCTCTATTTATTTCCTCCTATTAACCAGAATCACCAACCATTCAGGAGACAGGGGCCCTCAATGTTGACCCCTACTGGATGACCACCTCTACCAAAGAGGACACATGGCTAAGGTTCTTTGGTTATCTGGAAGCTAACAAAGAAGATTGAAATACAATTGAAATAGTTCATGATCCAAAATAATAAGTTCTGCATAATGAGGCAATTTAGCCTTAAACATTAATTAGCAAAAAATATAGAAAATGGGGGCGGTTTAGCTCAGTGAGGAGAGTGGTCGTCCCATGACCGCAAGGTAGCAGGTTCGATCCCCGCTCTCTCCATTAGTTGCAGCCCGAAGTGTCATTGAGCAAGACACTGAACCCCCCAGCTGCTCCCCGGGCGCTTCACTGCAGCCCACTGCTCCTTCATAAAGAAGGATGGGTCAAATGCAGACATGAATTTCCCCATTGTGGGATCAATAAAGTATACATTATTATTTTTATTCAATAACATATTTGAATTATATATTTTTTTCAAATAATAATTTTATTATTATTATCATTATTATTATTATTAGTATAATTGTTATTAGTATTCATATGATTATTATTATTAATATTATTAGTATTATAATTATTATTATTATTATTACTAGTAGTAGTAGTAGTAGTATATTTTAGCCAATTATTATTGGATATTTTAGCCAATCATTATTGCTCATACAAGGAATTTAACTCGGTGAAAAGTGCATAACAGCAATTATAGATTAAATCAATAAAATAATAAAAGTAAAAATAGAATACAATCAATTCCATAATTGCTAATAGATGGGAACAGTGGGAACAGCACACTGTCAGCAAGTTAAAAAGAAATCCAAAGTGATGGACGTGGATGATTTGAAGAAACAATTTCCTACCAATCGTGTGCAGCAATATTGTTGACTCTCGATGAAGTATCCCATTGAGTGCCTTCACAACCTTTTCATTAAGGAAATGTAGCATCAAATAAAAGAAAAGGAAAAGAATGTCCAGAAGATCGGTCACGGAAAAACACTCGGAAGATGTCCGTTGAACAGCCCGCCATGAAGGAAGACTCTTTTGTTTTGAAACTGCTGAGAGCTCTTGAGCTAAGAAGGACGGTCCTCCTAAGTCCTCTTATTTTGGGCCCAGGACCTGCAGCGTGTTCGTCTCTACTCTTACTGCTGATCTCATCGATGAGGTGGAAACATTCATTATACACAGGCGATTCATCTGGGAGAACGCGGTCATGAGAAGATGTTCGATTGCTAGTGAAATTCGATTCCGTGCCTGAAGGTCGTTTGTTATCCGCCGAACAATAGCTTGCCGCCTGTTGACTGAATCGTCCCACTTAATTGTACAGCCGTATCACATCTGATAAAAACAGACCCGAATGCCTCTTCTCCATCCAGCCATGTGCAGGCTAATTATGATTCTTGTTGCCGATCGAGTGGCGCCTTCTCAGCCTCACTCCGGTAACGGGAAGTGAAACAAGAAAAACTAGAACGGGCAATCGGTAGAGCGCATACCTTCGCCACCTTTTTGGTACTTGGCATTAGAATGTGGGGAGCTTGAAGTCATGTGAACATTTTGGCATTAGTTGCATGCCAATTGGATAAAAATTGACCGCGCTATGGTAAAAATAAGATTTGGACCTTTTCATGACCTTGACCTTTGACCCGATCGATCCCAAGATCCCTAATCAAATGGTCCCCGGATAATAACCAATCATCTCACCAAATTTCATGCGATTCGGTTTAATACTTTTAGAGTTATACGAATAACACACAAACAAATTAATACACAGCGATCAAAACATAACCTTCGGCAGAATACGACGATAAAAATCAAATGTCAAGGTGAGAAAGTGATACATTTAGGATTAAAGTGACCTCGCTGCTCCATATCTATTTTTACTCGACCCTTGGCATGGGCGTACAGGTACCTTCTCACTGTGCTTATTGCACATGACCTTTGGGTGATCTCTGGAAATGTCGCGGTTCAGGTGGATACATGAAACAATAATGGCTTTAACCTGAGGAGCGAGGAGGAAAAAACTATCATGCATGGTAGCGTCCACACGGCTCGCTCTCTTCGGGGGTGTCGTCGCTGCCGTCTCCAGAAAAAACTGCCCAGGGCGACATTCTTTACCGCTGAACGCCAGGCGGTGTTTGGGGTCCGTCGTTCAGGTTCTGGACGGTCCAAATCCTGCCGCTGCATCCTCGAGCGGCTGAACGCGGAGTGTGCCAAAACAACGCGCAATGACCAGTGAGACAATCCTCTATTGCAAACATAACTATAGTACATGTTTCAATGGTTCAGTAAGCTGTTGTTTCAGTAGCCCATAGTTATTTTTGTCATGATTTTTACAGAAATATAGCCCACAAAAGTAAGAATGCATAATAATAATAAAACATAAAGATGAATAAAAATAAAGTAAAAATTAACCATGCATCTGGCCAAGAAGGGTCATAAGGAAACACACAAGTACAAATGTTAAAGCAGGACAATAATTATAAATAAGGAAGCAAAAAAAAATCTAAACAATCATGCAACACTTCACCAACGTTGTCATCATGCCCTTTTAGTAATATATATATATATATATATATAATATATCTTTTCCTGTCACTAGTTGCTGAGAGATTGCCGAGGGGTTTTTTAATCACTCTGGACTTAACAGTGCAACACATTGCTAAAAAGCCCATCGGCAACGGCGCTGTGGTGTGGAGAGAGGAGTCGCTTCCTGTGTCCGCATGCTAATGTATCACACAGCTGCAGCAGGAAGTTAAAGAGTATTACCATTTAGTTTTTTGGACCAGAACTGTCACGATTTCCCCACCTTCATAGTTAAATTCATCTTGCCCGCATTCTTAGGCCACATTTACACATGGTCGGGTATCTACAGAAACAAATATTTCTGCCCCTCCGTTTTCAAAATTAACGTTGTACACACAAGGTTGTTTTCAACAAAGTTTCTGTTTATATGAACCCGCATAAATACGGCGTCCGCATAAGTCCCATAGGACGCTCACATGACATGAAGCATCTTTAGTCGCATACTGTGACGTTTGACAACCTAAAACTCTGTTTGACCTAGTTCACACGCAAACACAAAAACAGTTTTCAGAAATCTCCACTTTGGCCGGAGTTTTTAGAAATTAGCGTTTTCCGTGATAAAACCTCAGTTTTTTTGTAAACGAAAGACCAAAACGCATGAAAATATATGCATTTTCCCATCGTGTAAACGGGGTCTTAATTAACTTTCCTGTCATTCCAGATCCTGTCATCCTCACCTCGTTAGTCCCTCATTCCCTTCACCTGGTCCTCTGATCACCTCGTTAGTCCCTCATTCCCTTCACCTGGTCCTCACGCCCTTCTCACCTGCAGCTCATCCCCTCATTAGTCCATCACTCTTTAGCTCCCTCACTTCCACTCGTCCTCTGCCAGATTGTCTTGTGTGTCGTTGCCAAACTCTCCAGCGAATTCCCAAATAGTAATTCTGATCTGATCTTACGACCCTGCTTGCCTGTTGACCTGACTTAAAGATGTTTCACTAAGTAAAGATCCTCCTCCTGCATTCCAGTTCTCGTGTCGTGCTTTTGGGTTCCAGTACCTGTAACTCTTACAAGGACACCTTTTAAATATTTTGCAGAATTAAATCTTCACCATCACTGAAAGTCTAGGTTGGAGTTTTAAGAGATATTGTTAAAGTGAGCAACATGGCTATACTGACCAGACATTACACATGAGGCCAGTGCTTCCTGTGCACTGATGAATATTTATTTATCAATCAGTAGGTTGCATTTTGTATGAGTATCCAAACACAGCCTTTTCTACATAAAATTAAGCGCATGAAGACAGAGAAATCGTGTGAGCTAAAAAAACAAACAAACATGAAATACAGGTTGTTTTTTACAAGTGTGTTATGAGAGTTTATGTGAGGTGCTCGTTCCACAAGGTTCAGGGAACACTTCACCTCCTCTAAGACAGATCACTTCAGCCCAGAGCGCCACGATATAATATGTTCAACTTGTGGCCATCATGCGTGATGATTGTGTTAATATTCTCAAACACAAAAGACTAATGTACTTATGATGAAAGCAACTATAGATACAGAAAGTGGAAAGGCTCTAATATACTCGCCCAGTTCTTTATTCCATTTCTAAGATTCATAAGCTGCATTAGGCCTCGTCATCTTTAGACCCATGTTCCGTTTCTCCTGCTCTATATATCTAATTATTTCTGGGGTCATGGATTAGATTTTGGCCACCCTGAAAAAGTTAATTTCATGGTTCTACCTTAGAGATATACCTTATACCTGTGCATTGATAGTGTTAGGTTAGAAAAAGATCTGAAGGTCTGGAAAAAAATTCTGGATTCAGAAAGTTATAATATAAGGTATTTAATAAAAGCATAAGTATCACAAAGCATACATATCTGTCCCAGTTAATCACTTCGCTGTCTGTCGTACTCACACAAGGTGGACAAATGTGTCGTGCCTCCCAATTCCTACAGTATTTAACACATCCTTTTTCTGGGCTGAGAGCCAATCATTGGCTAGTATGTTGGTCACATGCATAGACCTTTAAATTTCACAGCATGCTATTGGCTCTAACCCCTACAGGAGGCGGGCTAATCTTATCCACTACACAACAATGCTACATTGTTATGTATTGTTACAACTACATTTATATCAAATTTCTGCTTTTATTGACATTTCTTTTTTGAAACAGAACTTCTTGATCATATAACTAAAAAGAAAATAGACACAATAAATCACACACACACATACACACATATACACTCACAATACAAACAAACAACACTTATTTATCGTGCAAGGTCCTCACCAGGGTGGTTAAAACAAAAGACATTTCCATCACTCACGAACACGAGTGCAATGAAACGGAATGGTGGGAAATGATTGGGACCGACTTCTCGAGAGCAGAAATGGATTCAGACAATTTCATAGTTGATTAGTGCTTGTTCCCTTTGTTTGTTCCAGCACAGCGGCGTACCAATCACAACGGTGTGGTCATTTCTCTGGAGCAAGAACAAGTCAGTGTGACTTGTTTTCAATGCTTTTAGCACTGCAGTGTGTCAGTCTGGGGTTATTCCACTCCACTGGGATCCTGAGCATTGTGGCATGATGCTGGGCATGTCAGAAATGGCGATGGCGATGTTTTAATGACAACACCACAAGGCATAATTCGCAAAATCAGAAGCCGATCTTGACCGCAACACCGGCGAAAGCATCGAGCTTTGATGGCCTGGAGGAGGTTCGATGTCTCTCAGAATATCCAGACGCCCATTTGAATTGTTTGCCACATCCGACCCCTCACCCGACGAGAGCCCAGAGGGCGTCCTAATCTGGGGCACCCGTCACGTCTTCGGTCAAAGCGTGAGCAAACGGCTAGATGGGGGGGGGGCATCTTTGAGGCCGCACACCAACGGTGACGTCAAGCGGTGACGCTCCGCCCACGTGACCCCGCGTGTCGGCCAATGAGGTGTCGGCGTTTCATCGTGTCTTCGGGTGGGGTGGGGTGGGTTTATACTATTTCAATTCGACGTTGCTAATCTTTTTGTTAGCGGCTAACGTGGCGGTCGACTGTTTGGAGCTGCGGGAAAGGTAAACGCCCTTTGAATATTCATAAATACATGTCACAGATGAGAATATTTTGCCCTGGTCAAACGTTGTGTTTCTCGTAGAAAATATCTCAGCGCAGGGGCCTTCTTTCTGCCCAGCGACCACAGAATCGCCCTAATCAGATGAGATGTCTTGTCCTGTCGTGTTAATTTCACATACGTCTAATTTGATTTTTGGATTCATCATTCGATAGATTCAAAAAGCCAGACTAAGCCAAAGGGTGCGATCACAAAATCCCTTTAAGTTATCATGAAATGTACGTATAATTACGACTTGCTTGTCTTGCACTGTACGGGGAGAGAAAGTGTGCTGAGTTTGGGTGTGTCTGCAGACTTACTGTGGAAAATCAATCATATTTCTATGTAAACAGAGAAGCCTGTTTACTGTCAGCTGTGTCATTATCTCATGAATGAAGTGATTCTTCTCCTTAGCGACTACCGACCGCGCCGACAAAACTAGCATAGTCTCTTCGAGGATGATTTGGTCAGACGCGTAAACAGAAGCCACGCACCAATAAACCGGGATCCCCCTCCAGGCAGAGGAACAATGCAAGGGGCGAGTGCTTGAGATATTAACCGGGCCGATTGATTGGACATGACAGGTTTGAAGACCACTTTTGGGGCGTATAGGTCCGGCAGGATGGCTGCTTACAGATTGTAATCCCGCAACAAAAGACCCCTAGGGAAGTGTATCTGCGGATATATCGAAGCATCTCTTTCTGCTTTTCCGAAGCTCGTTTTTCCAAAATGCATCCGCGCTCTTCATGACCATTTTGAAATCTTGTGCTCTGGAGTATAGAGGCAAATGGCACCAAACAAAAGGACCGTGCTCGATCCGGGTTGTAATCTCAAAGACGGTCCTGGCTAGCAATGGCACGTTTAATTGGCCCCCTGCTGCTTCTTCTTCTTCTTTTTTTAAACACAGCATGTGCTTATGATTTTAACTGCAGGAGACTAAAAAGCTGAGTGCTTGACAAAATGCTTTGAGCGTCAATTTGAGGGACATATTCCTCCCAAAATATTCTCATTTACATGCAGCACTTTGAGCAAGCACTGTGGACTTTATCAATACCGACAACCGGCACTAAATACTTCTCAGTTTAAGTGTAAAATAAATCAATCTGAATTCCAACATGATGAATATTGAATGAGTAGCATAGAGATGTCCTTCATGAAGAATGCTCTCCATCCTTTTTGTGAACTCAATTCTGTAATGTACATTAGTGACCGACAGTATGACGCTCCCTGTGTATGTTCAGCCGTGTGCTGGGTTTTAAAACGGCTCGCTTCTCACAGCCAACAAAATAAAGATCCAAAACCGATTGGGCTATACGATAAAATAATCCTTTATTAGCACATTTATTAGCAAATTCCCAGACAGACTATTTTACATCAGAAGTCATCAAGCGTATACATGTCGGTAGCAGTAGTGGTGCTTCGACCCAGCCGCGCAGCTATTGGTTTAGCTTGCATTCCCGATCTCTGTTCAGTGTTTCCCCTAGGTTTACAGCTTCAGGGTGGCGGGACTAGTGTCGGCGAGCGTTGTCGAGGGGGGGGGGGTGCTAGCGAGAGAGCTCACCTACACAGCTGAGCGAGACGTGCGTTCACAGTTGTTGACGGGGGGGCGTCATGACGAAAATTTCAGGGTGGCGGGCGAAAATTACAGGGGGGCGGGCCGCCACCCTGTTCCAATGGTAGGGGAAACACTGCTGTTGGTCAACGTCCTTCCAGAGCTCGACAAGCTACTGCACCCTCTCCCTGATGCTTTTCACAGATCACTGGTACCAAGTCAATTAAATTAAATTTATTTGTATAGCCCATTTTCACAAATTACAAATTTGTCTCAGAGTGCTTTACAATCTGTACACACAGACATCCCTAACCCAAAACCTCACATCGGATCAGGAAAAACTACCAAACAACCCTTCACTGGGGAAAAAAAGGGAAGAAACCTTCAGGAGAGAACAGAGGAGGATCCTCTCCAGGATGGACAGATGCAATAGATGTAATGTGTCCAGAAGGACATATTTAGAGTTAAAATACATTCAATGAATATGACAGAGTGTATGAATAGTTGATAGTAGGCATATTCCACGATGGAGACCTCCACAATCCATCAGGCAGATGGAGGTAGAGAGGAGGAGTGGGCGGAGTCTCAACAGGGGGCGGAGTCTCAACAGGGCCATGGCATAGTTGGTAGTCGGCATATTCCACGATCCAGACCTCCATGATCCATCGGGAAGATAGAGATACCACTGACTTGAAGAGTTGTAAAGTTAAGATAAGAAGAGATGAAATAAGCTTGTATTGATCCGCAGAGAGGGGATTGCAGCAATAAGATTTTTTTAAACTCTGATATAAGAACAGATAAGCAAGAAGAGAGAAAAAGTTTCAGGAACTAAATTGCGATTGGTGCCACAAATTGGTTTGAACCGCTTCCTCTCCACAATGGGATTACCTTGGGGATCATCAGTGGGAAGAAACACTCAGTGAGACAGACCAGCAGATCTCTGCTGTCATCACGCGCCTTTGTTAAAACCATCCGCTGACAAAGACACCTGTCTTACTTGACATATTGATTCACTGCTCTTTAGAAATAGCTATGATTATGTATTCTTTTGCTGAGGCAAGTGCAGCAAATTATGTTTGAAAGAAACAAATTCCTTGCAGCTTAAATGTCATCGCCTCAGTGCGCCATTAGAGCGTCGCCGTAACGGCGTGTCAGCTCTGAAGCCACGACATAAAAAAACGGAGATGCAAGGATAAAGACAAATAGTCATTTCTTTGAATAAAGCTGATAAGAAATAAGTAAATGATGGGTTGTGACTATCGGTCAAATCTGTGGCGGAGCTGTGTGTCTGCATGAGGGCTCCACGATGGAGAGCTCCACGATCCATCAGGCAGATGGAGGTAGAGAGGAGGAGTGGGCGGAGTCTCAACAGGGCCATGGCATAGTTGGTAGTTGGCATATTCCATGATCCTGACCTCCATGATCCAACAGGCAGATGGAGGTACCACTGACTTGAAGAGTTGTGATTTGTGAAGATGAGATGAGATGAAATAAGCTTGTATTGATCCGCAGAGAGGGGATTGCAGCAATAACATTTTTTTTAAAACTCTGATATAAGAACAGATAAGTAAGAAGAAAAAAATATGTCTAAGAACTGAAAAAGTTTCAGGGACTAAATAGTGATTGGTGCCACAAATTGGTTTGAACCGTGGCGTCAACAAACGCGTGACAAAAAGAAAGGCGGAGCTTTGCAGCAGCTCCAATCGACATCTCCAGTTACCGGTTTCACTCGAGGAACAAACACGTAGACCAATAAACACCATCGCGGTTGGATTTAGAGTTGCTCTCGTTTCTCTGCATCACTTCTCAGAAATGTAGGTTTTCTTTTTCGACTGGTCAGAAAATCCCACTTCTCCCCTCTGACACTGCCCAATCAACGCGCTCTCTGGTTTGTTTAATCCGTACACAAACCAAGGCGTAAACATGTCTGACATCCGGTGAGACAAGCGAGCTCACACACACACACACAGGAAGGCCCCATCCGACGATGTAGATACTATTATAGATAGATAGATAGATACTTTATTAATCCCGGAAGGGAAATTTGTCATAACAGTAGCAGCAATAAATAAATAAACTAAACACACAAGATTAAAATATAAAATTTAAAAAACAGGGATGAAAGATATAGATGTATACAAGTAAAAGTAAAATATAAAAAATATATATATATATATATGTAGACAGTGTGCAAAATGCAAAGTATGTGTGTATGTGTGTAGTGTAATTGGAATGTGTGAAGTGCAGATCAACATAGTGTAAATATGAATATGTACAGTGATAATTATGATGTTATTGTTACAGTTATTGCACTAGGATCTGGTAAAAGGTGATCTGTTGTAGAGCCTAATAGCCATCGGCAGGAATGTTCTCCTGTATAATAAAGTGGGATATTCAATGGTTTTAAATGTCGGTCAATGCAGATTACTCATAAATAAATGCGCCAAAAATAGAGTTGAAACCTAAAAAAACGCAAAAAGGAGGTTTGAAGTGGAGGTGTGACGTCTGTCACTGCGCACATGACAGATGTCGCATGGCGTGGGTTTTTTTAAGCTTCGAGTCTATTTTTGTCGCATTTATTTACGGTAATCTGCAATTGTGCGAATGACAGATGTCGAAAAATGCTCTGTACGTGGATTGTACGTCAAACATGTTCTGATGCTTTTCAACCGGTTTTAATTTCAGTTGAATGTTTAGTTGCATCGGCAGGAAAAATTCAAACATATTTCTTCTTGCAAAAAAGTTAATCTTTATTGTCTTTAGTGTCATTCAGCACATGGCTAAAGAACGTATCCTCATACTACGTGTTTTCCTTCAAAGCAATAGCAAAATGAGTCATTTTCGCTGATACAAAATTTGTTATGAAATATTTTATGAAATGATTCCCTGGGATAGCTAAGAATTATAGCACATTATTACAGGCATGGCTACGAGTGCTGGAAGAGACTGGCGTAAAACAACCTTGAGCTGAATTCAAACGCTACTGACGACAGACATTGAATAATTGTGCCTTTAGTAATTGTACGATTCTTGGTAAAAAAGGCAATTTTATTCATCTGTACATTATTTGAGCATCAAAGTAGCCGTTCGTTGCAGTCAAAAGTAGGTTTATGACCTCTTTTCTCTGTTTGCTCTGCATTACTTCAGGAGACGTATCATCACGGCCTCCTTTGTTGAATTCAAGATTTCAAACTATATCGAACTTTCTTCACGTTTTCTGGCTGGATGCTGAGGCTAACTAGCCCGATAACATCAGACGTACACACATCTTCTCATGCTCTTTATTATCATTCTCACTTCTTTCTGAAGTTCTGAAAGATTTGGGTCGGTGGGCCGACACTGACCCCAATCTTTCATCGTGTATAAAGTTTTCTCCAAAAGTTAAACAACACTCTCGTCAGGGGGTGACCTTGAACACAGAAGTAAGGAGGACACATTTACAGCAGCAAGGGAAACTAAATCACAAAGAATGTTCTAATAATTTGGTGCATCACAAAGCCAGCAGCAAGAAACAGATTGTGACATACATGAAATGAGGAAAACACAATAACAATGCATAAAAAGATCCTAACTATAATCAGAGCACTGGATATGAGGGCAGCCGCCTCTGCATCGCTATCGGAGCTGAACCCACAAACACACGCCTCAACCTTCTTCTACACAAATTGCAATTGTCTGGACAGATGAGCTGTTAGCACCGTTAGTTGACACACACATTCTTCTGTTTAAAAAAAAACACTGGGCACAGAGCTGGAGGTGGTAGGACACATATGAATAGGTCTTTTGCTTTATTTTCCACGTTTTTGTTTCCAGGTTAACACAATTTTCCGCTGCTTTCTATGTGTCGCTAATTTGTTTGAACAAATAATCACGTAGAGGTGCAAAAAGCACTGAGCGTTACCCCAAGTTGGCAGGTCTAACTCACACAGGCTCCTCCCTCTAAACAGTGGAATATTTAAACTGATGACATCAAAGAAAGTAGAAATCTGGTGATATTCCAGAAAAAAGGAGAAGTATAGACGTAACGGCATTGATGAAGCATAAGAAGTAACGGTTAATGGGGACAAATTCTTGAAATGTTTTTTTTTATGTATATATGTATGTGTGTGTGTGTGTGTGTGTGTGTGTGTGTGTTATGATTCTTTGAAATAAGTTTTTTGGAGAAATCATAGGTTAGGGCACTTATAAGCTAGATAGCTTCAGCCTCGACCCTTTCGGTCAGCCACTTTCTTCTTTTGTTGAATTCTGATTGTTGTATATTTTGCTGATCGAAATAAACTAAACTCAAACTCTACTGGCCTCTAAGGGTAATACTCACCTCCAATCACAAACACGCGTTTGCCCACTGAATATTATCCAGGCAACGGGGACGTGGCTGCCCCAATGCATACTGACTACCCGAGGCAGCAAAGGCTGCTGCTCCACGTCATTAGCAGACAACCTCACCAGGGACGGAGTCGCTGCTTCCAGAGCCCCGTTAGTGCTGGACGGATCTCTGAGAGCCTCAGCGCAGAGCGCCTGGCAACCACTAGCGGGGTCCGGCTTGACTAGTGCTGGCCAGGATTTGCCACGCAGGTGCATTATCTGGCCATTATTGGACTGGGAGTGAATCTATCCTCCCAGAAGGAGATGAATTGGCTCTCAACATCGATCCAGGACGTTTTACAGAAACAGGTTGTGTCTCTTGTCCCGACTCACGACAGAAAAGGGTTATAGGGGCGCTGCCCCGTCGGGGACGTCCTCTACAGGCTTAACTCTGAGAGAAAGGCTGTGGATGGGTGGTGCAGGTGGTGCAGACCATCCAGGCGGCAAGAGCAGGTTTTAGCGTTGCCCCTTACTAGGCAATGTAGTCAGGGTAGAAACGTAAGAAAGGGCACAGAGGCCCAGGATTAGGGATGGGTATCGGGGTTTTTTCCGTGCTAAACCAGTACTTTTAAAACAATACCAGTGGCTAAACGGTGCCTGAACCGATACTTTAGAAAAAAGAAGCACTCAATGACGATTGACAATGACAACGTTAAAAAACTCTTCGGCCATATTCTCTGTAGAAGCCGTTCTCTTGGCCTCAAGGAGGGCAGTAAGAACAATGAACACGTCGCCATCACATTATACCATTAATATTCCTTTTTAAACTTGGCATTTATGCAGAAACCATTTCTTGGTTTATTAGTACTTGATGTATTCTGTAATGTGCAAAGTGTGGACCTAGACATCACAATGAACAAAACATTTCTTCTTACTTCTTCCACAGAGAAAGTAACTTCCACTTGTTGGCAGTCATCCATGCGTAGAGGCTGTCATCTTCGCCTCAGTAGGAAATCCAAAGGGGACCAAAGTAATTTGACTAACTACAGTAAGGGCACTGGAAGAAAAGTTAATGGAAAGAGCTTTTTACCGCTTGTCAGGGATGTCTGGGAGCCACGGGGAGTAGGACTCCAAAGCAGATTTTAAGACGCGGTAGTCTGATTCAAAAAAAGAAAGTCTTTTCTTCTGGCAAACATTTAGAGACAAACTCCTCTCAACAAGGTTTGGACACGGACTAAATACACAGGGGAATGCCGGGAACAGCACTCAGGACTATACTTATTAACATGTGCTCTCTCATTTTATGTTGAGAACCTGTTTTTAAAACTGCATGTCATAATGTATGGTGTGTTTTTAAAATATTTTTCTTATTATAGTGTGTTTTTACTTCTGTATGAGCCCTGCATAATAATCCCAATTTGTCTGGACTGTTGGTCTACGCACAAATGGAAAATAAAAACCTTTAACTAGAACGTGCACTCGGTAGAGCGCATACCTTCGCACATCACAAGATTGGGGCATTAAATTATGAACATTTTGGCATTAGTTGCATGACAATTGAATAGAAATTGAGCGCTATAGTAAAACAATATTTTGATCTTTTCATGACCTTGACCTTTGACCCGATCAATCCCAGAATCGTATCAAATTGTCCCCGGATAATAACCAATCATCCCACCAAATTTCATGCGATTCGGTTGACCCTTGAATGTCAGTATTACGATTCTGTGAACCATTTAGTGTCCCAAATGTATTTAGTACATGTTCCTCTCTAAACTGTTTAGACCAATTATAAACAACAATCAGGTTTCTTTTTTTATTCATTTCTGAGATGACATCTGGTTATCTCTCTGCATATTTATGTATTATTTATACAGTAATTATTGTGCGGGGACCTCACAAACGTGAGGCCTAACTTTTGCTGTATTTACAGTTTTCTTCTTCTGTGCGGTGAACTGTAAAATGAGCACAATGACATTCGCGATTTTAAGTTTTTATTTAGAATTCAAGGATTTGTGGAAATACATTTGAGGCACACAAATTAATATTATCTTGTATTTTTTGCCATATGCTAAAGGCGAAAACAAATTCATCTGTAATCTGTGTAACCCCTGTCTCCTACTGGAGTTTATGATCCGTCCGCCTAAATGTGGGATTATTTCTAAGAGCATGTTTTCATGAGCGTTTTTGTTTGGCAGGTGATTGGCTGGCTGGAATACCACCCTCCCCCTTTGCCGTCTGAGGACATCCCGTTCCAGGACGGTGCTTTGGTCTCACTCCCTCCCCACCCCTGCCCCCCCAGCATGGAGCCCATCAAAGTCCAGTCAGACGGTGGCCTCAATGTCACGCTGACCATCCGCCTCCTCATGCATGGAAAAGTAAGCAGGCGCCGACATTTATGCTGACTGTGGTTAAAGGGAAATACATTTAGGCAATTAGTGTCTTCATTAAAAGAGGCTTTTAAGTCATATTTCACCTTTCACAGGACTTCTTCAACCACAAAATTTACATTTGTGTATGTATATATATATATATATGTATATGTATATGTGTATATATATGTATATATATGTATATGTATATATATGTGTATATGTATGTATATATATATATATATATATGTATGTATACATATATATATATGTATATATATGTGTATATGTATGTATACATATATATATATGTATATATATGTATGTATGTGTATATATGTATGTATATATATATGTATATATATGTATATGTATATATATATATATATATATATATATATATATATATATATATTATTTGATTTTGAACTGAGAACCTATGTTTCAAGGTGACCACATGGAACTTAAAATACATTTGCATGGAAGGTCTAATAAAAATATGATTATTATGGGAAGTCTAGAGACCCAAATGTTTTTATAGCTAGAGATTAAAGTCCTTGCAACATTATTTCCTAAATCTGTCGTCGTAATCACTGAAATGTTCCGTTTTAAGTGGTGAATACAGCTGCACTCGGCGTGAACTTGAAGGTTGTTATTCTACACTAACGACCGTGCTGTAAACTAAATAGTTTAACTCAGATCCACTGTAGCTGTACAACCTGCTCATCTCGTCTCCTCGGTGTGACGCCGGTCTCAACGTGACCGGGTTCTGTGCAGCGACACCCCGCTGAGATTAAAACATGACTTTTAATGTAAAAGATGGAAGTGCTGAGCTTTGATTGTGTAGCTCTGCTCATCCCACTGCAGGTTGCGTCTTCCTATAAGCCCTTATACAGCAGGACAGGGTTGATTCAGAGGCGGGACTTGTAGCTTCTCCTCCCGCTGATGTGTGAACGCCGTGGCAGCCGTCTTTTGTCTTTCTTTGTCTCTCTGCTTGACCGTACCACATGTCATTGTTCCGATACGCGGACCGGGCCTCCGGGATCAGGACGGTTGATTGGAGCTCACAAGTAGAGACTCCACTTCCAGAATAAAGAGTGGCAGGCTTCACCCGACTCTCCTCGGTGTGCTCTTGTCTGTCAGCCTCTCGTGTTTTCAGGTTTCCCAAGGCACCGCCATCGATTTCATGTTCAGGCACTTATGTGTGCAGTGCTCTCCCTCCACTCTCTTCTACTTCTACTGGAGAGGTGGTCACACTTGTTAGACTGCGTGTGTGTGTGTGTGTGTGTGTGTGTGTGTGTGTGTGTGCTGACCCAGCTGGTTAAGATCCACCCTGCTCAGTTAACTTGGCCATTGCTTTGTTGCCTTCTGTGCTGAAAGGTAGTCTTGATCCACAAAAACTCAAAGTGGCACGCTACTTTTTTCAAGTCTGCGGAGTTTGATAAAGGGTGATGAAGGTCGATGACTTCGTCTCCAGGAAAGTCAGCTGGCCTCCAGGGTTAGGCTGGTGCAAAGGGATTACATGCTAATACAGCTGTGCACCCTGTGCATGCCCCAGCACTATTTACACCTTCTTCACTTCATGTTTCAGGGTTCGTACAGTCATGGAAAACCTGGAAAAGTCATGGAATTTCAAAATGGTCATTTCCAGGCCTGGAAAAGTCATGGAAAAAACTTAAATCATAAAAGTTTTGGAAAAGTCATGGAAATTTGTTAAAATCACGTGTTCATTTACGCCGAGTTTGAAATAATTTACATGTTTTTTAAAGAAAGACGCTCGAAATATAAGCCGGCATACGCTCTCAATACGCAACATGTTCTAAAATGTTCATGTTTATACCGAGATTTTCAGTTTGGTCATGGAAATTTGGTGAAAAGTCATGGAAAAGTCATGGAAATTCATTGGTCAAAATGTGAAGAAGAACCCTGTGTTTTATTCTCTTGTCTGTTTTTTAGGAGGTTGGAAGTATAATTGGAAAGGTATGTTATTTTTATAAAATCACACATATTTGTAATATTGGGAAATATATATGAAAAGTATATAAAAGTAATTAAAAAATGTTTCACTTTTTTACAGAAAGGGGAAACAGTGAAAAAGATGCGAGAAGAGGTGGGTTTCAATATCCAAGAAAAACCACAGCATTGTAATAATGTGACGCTCTTCCCTCTCTGAAGAATACAAATTGCTGAAAACAAATGACAAACTCGCCACACGTTCTAATTGTATAGCATCGCCAGTTCTCTTGTGGTGAATAGATTATTCAAATTCAGTATAGATATTCCTAATGTGAGGACTCGCATCAAATATCGTGATCCCATTGACCGCATGTGTGTGTGTGTGTGTGTGTGTGTGTGTGTGTGTGTGTGTGTGTGTGTGTGCTTTTTTTTATTTCTAGAGTGGAGCACGAATCAATATTTCTGAGGGCAGCTGTCCGGAGAGGATTGTCACCATCACTGGACCAACAGACACCATCTTCAAGGCTTTTGCTATGATTGCCTACAAATTCGAGGAGGTAGGAAAAGAGAGTGACAGCAGTGTTTCTATATATAGTGGAAAAAAATGCAAGTCCAATGGGTATTTAAGGCCTTTTTCCATCTTTATATACACACAAATATAGTGCCAAGAATGTATTGGTGACTTTTTGAACACGGCCGCTGTATTTCATTTTCAAAGATCTGCTTATATCTTGAAAGTACCACAACTTTTACGTAATTTATGTAATGGTTATATTTTAAACGTGCAAAATAAATCTGTATAATCAGACTTTTCTGATTGGTGTAGAGCAAATGTATATAAGGCGCATACTCCATCGATGCACCCCGGGGTGTTCGGCGACGCCTCCCTGTGATTGTGTCTTTGATTGCAGCTTGCAAGAGGAGACACTTAGTGACGTGTGCAAAATGTGCTCTGCTGAAACGAGAAATACCTTTCGGTATTTACTGGCGCGGCCAGAGAGCAGCGTCCGTTCACCGAGCGGCGGAAAAAAGATGCATAAGAATGATTCAAAACAAACGCGTGTGTTTTGAATCATCCTTGTTTTTGCCACCGCTCGGTGAACGGACACTGCTCTCTGGCCGCGCCAGTAAATACCGAAAGCAGCTCATTTAGATTAGATTAGAAAAATAGATTCATCCCTAGAGGGGAAACTCATTTGTCACCAACAAGTCATACAGATAAAAAACAGACAAGAAACACGACAAGGAACAAACAAAACCAGAAGATGGCCCATATTTAATATCAGGCCAAATTTACACATAGCAGGTATTTACAGAAACTAATATTTCTTCCCCTCCATTCTCAAAAATAACGTTGTACACACAAGGTTGTTTAAAAAAAAGTTTCTGTTGATATGAACCCGCATAAATACGCCGTCCGCATACGTCCCATAGGACGCTCACATGACTTGAAGCATCTTTAGTCGCATAATGTGACGTTTGACAACCTAAAACTCTGTTTGACCTCGTTCACACGCAAACACAAAAACTGAGTTTTCAGAAAGTTTTTAGAAATGATCGTTTTCCGTGATAAAAATGTAAATGTGTAAATGAAAGGCCAAAACGTATGAAAATATATGCGTTTTCCCATTGTGTAAACGGGGTCTTAGTATTTAGTTTTTAGTATTTAGTTTTATATTTATTTTTATTGATGCTCTGATGTGCACCGCTGCTGTGATTTTTGAAATGTCCCCAATGTGGGACGAATAAAGGAATATCATATCATCATATCATAGAACGTGACCAACAGAAAGATGCTAAATAAAAAAAAAAAAAAGCTAAAGTCGTTTATTTGCGCCGACCTTTGAGCTGGTGAACTGAGTCATATGGATAGGCGTCACTGATTTGTTTGGGTCTCATTGAGGAACGTTTCCCCCTGCAGCATGAAATGTACAATCTATTTGTTTCAGGACATAATCAATTCCATGAGCAACAGCCCAGCAACCAGCAAGCCCCCCGTCACCTTAAGGCTCGTCGTGCCCGCCAGTCAGTGCGGCTCCCTCATCGGCAAAGGAGGCTCCAAGATAAAAGAAATGAGAGAGGTAGGGCGTGAACATTTTTTTATTGATAACCACAGGAAATGTATTGCAGCACAGATTTTAAAGGTACGGCTGTTCGAGTTTTGTTTGAAAAGGAGTGAAGCCATTTTATTGTCTCTCCCCTGAAGTTATACATTTGTATTCTCCACGAATACTTAAAGGGAAACTATCCCCATTTTCAAAATCAAATCAAACAATAATAAATAAAACAATATTAAACATGTGGCTAAAGTTGTTAATTACTTCAGGAACGGGATCCTGTCCACATCGTCCCTCAAGGTCTCTCTGCTCTCCTCAGTCCACAGGGGCCCAGGTCCAGGTGGCGGGGGACATGCTGCCCAACTCCACAGAGCGGGCAGTGACGATCTCTGGGACCCCAGAAGCCATCATCCAGTGTGTCAAACAAATCTGTGTGGTCATGCTGGAGGTACAGTATGCCAAGATTAAGAGAAGATGTATATATATATATATATATATATATTTGTCTTAACTGTTTTTAATGTGTTGTACAGAGACCTTGAGCACCTTGAAAGGCGCCTTATAAAAAAAATGTATTATTATTGCTCCTTTTCGTAAGAATTAAATTGTTTATTCTTCAAGAACTCGAGCATACAAAAACTGTGTCACATTTATGGCAATATGAGACACAAATTAGGTTTCAGAAATATCTGATTATTGTTGTCCATAACTGCTACTTTGATAAGCTTACGTATCTATCAGACTTGGATAGTTATTCAAAACACATAGCAACATTGTCACATAGCAACATTGTCTCATTGCAGTTTAGAGGAAGAACATTAAAAACACATTTCTTGTTTCTTCTTATTACATTTAAAGCACATACCTAAGTGGGCAGTCCTCCCTCCGCAGCGCAGCAGAGGAAATGTAATTAAGCCCTCCTCACTGTGTTGATCAGGCATGTTGCTGCAGCTCGGCCTGAATCAATAGCTCGGTGTCATTAGAATTCGTTTGCAAATTGAACTTCCCTACCTTCTCGATGAAATCACCTCCCCCGCTGTCTTAAGGGAAATAAATGTAAAAAAGCTACAATAGTGTGGCGGTGAAGGCGTATTTAATCTGGCGGTCATGGGGTTTCTCATGAGCCCGGCTTTGTATATGTTGTATCTCCCATGAATGGACTACTAATGAGACCTCTGATATCCATGACTCCTTTTTGTGGAGTTTCACTCAACATTACAATTTTCAAAAGCTAATAAAAACATGCATCACCGTAAGAGTACAAAGGTACCAAAAAGCAATATAACCTCAGAGGGATTGTTCTGCTGTTTGTCTGATGAGGTGTGATGGAGGGCATGACTATGCGTCAATTACCAAGTGAATGAATGCTTTTCCTACCAAGAATTATTTATATTATTCTATAGTATAGATTGTAAAGAAAATGTGATTTATATCAATAATAATAATAAGGTATAGATTATATATAATGACAAAACACCAGAGGAGTGTAGTATTTTAAAGGAAGTCCAACATTTTGGGGAATATGCTTGTTAGATTTCATGCCGAGTGAGATTACGGGATCAATACCATCGTCACATCTGTTCATTTGATTTGGTATGCATCCTGTATAACATATAAGACATGTTTGGATCTCGTCATCTTATCCTCAGCGATTCATAGAATGAGCATATTTCCCAAAATGTTGACTGAGCATTTACATTTTTTCAAATAAATTAAGAACACGCTGACTTTGCCTCTCCTCTTTCCTCCCTTTCTCTTAGTCTCCACCAAAAGGTGCCACCATCCCTTATCGCCCAAAGCCCGCCTCCACCCCAGTCATCTTTTCTGGTGGCCAGGTAAGAGCTGAGCTAGCTATGCCCACAGCCAACCTGAGACTTTTACTGCAGCATCAGCCACTTCTTGTTCCTGCACTACTTTCTACTTTCCATGTGCAGAATTGCCTGCCACCACCACAACCCTTCTGCAAACAAAGCTGTCCTCGCTAAAATAGGGTGACCAGATTTGAGTTAGTGAAAAAGAGGACACTTCGTCTCAGGGTGGGGGGTGATACTAATTTGTGAAAGACCCAGAGAAACACAAATATCCCACTCGAAGCAAAATCCCAGACGTTTTTGTTATCCCTGCCGGATGAATTTTTTAGGTCTCAAAAAGAGGACATGTCCGGGGGAAAAGAGGACTTATGGTCACCCTACATAAAACAAATCACAGCATTGGTTGTATGTTCAAACACTAAAATGGCCGATGTTGGCATTTTCCTGACAATCAACCAGTCGTGCAAAGGTGTTGATGCACTGTCAGCAGCCCGGGCAGAAGTAGTGTGGTGTTGTTAAACTGCTTCGAAAGGTCTCAGGGAGGAAGGCCAGGCTTGGTTTGATGGGTGTACTAAGCATGTGACTTTGGGACCAGAGTATGCAGTCTCACTCCCAACTCTTCAAGCAGCGAGATAGTCCACCCGGCGTGTGGAGAGCCCGCTGTGTGGGCCCCGTGTGACACTAAAAGTGAACAAAAGAGTCCTCGGTCACGTGAGTTGTGAGTGTCGTTGGTCACGTGACTCGCTTTAGTTAGTCCCTTGTGTACGGGACTCGGTCGTGACGTCAGTCCGTCAAGTCGACGCCAACAGCACTCTTCTCCTCAACCTAACCAAGTAGATTCATTGCCTCGACCTGAACTTCCTCTGCATACGGAGGTTTATTTGAAAAGATATTGTGCAAGTAGAAACTGACACACCTCTACTCTACCACGTCCATAACAGAGTTTAAAGCTTGGGGCCTGTCACGGAGCTATTAGAGTAGACGCAAAAGCACGACTCTGACAGCGCTGCAAATAATTATCTTTACTTAGAACGTGATTCAGAACAGAACACTACGAAATATCTTGACTCAAGTAACGAGTGTGGGCTTGGGCTGGAAACACAAGACAATCTGGCAGAGGACAAGTGGGACTAACGAGGGAATGGGCAACAGGTGAGACGGGCATGAGGACCAGGTGATCAGAGGCAGGTGAAGGGAGTTGGACTGACGAGATGGGAAGCAGGATCTGGAACGACATGATAGTTAGTGAGACAGGATGAAAACAACTAATACAAGAAGGAAGGTGTGGAGCTAAACTGTTACAGGGCCACTGACCAATCATTGTTATTTGAGAAGTTGGGAGTGAGAATGTGTTCACAGTTCATGAGCCGTTTCCTTCCTCAGTTGCAGATCTGGACTGAAAGCGGTTGGATGTAGAAACATTTTAAAGAAAATTCACTTGGTGCTATTTCCTTAGTCTGGAAGTCATCCCCTTCCAGACTAAGGAAATAACATGTTTAATGCATAAGACACAATTAAAGCATAATACACAAGCCTGCTTTTGGCAGATATTGAGGAGTGAACACGCTCACAGGGATACATAGAAACACACACCTGTGTAATATTATTCATCTTGTTATAAAACCCTCGCATTAAAACCACCTTTGTATAGCTTGTCAAGTTCTTCAATCAGCAAAAAACTGCTATATTTTTCTGTACTTGGATAAAAATAAAATCTCTTAATGCTAGTCTGTTGAAAATGCCGGTTAACTGAGACTTTGTTAAATAAATAAACAGAAGAACCGAACATAAAGAATCAAGAAGCAGCTCTTACTGGAGCTGATCTCTTGAAGACGAAAGCGAAGCAACTTAGTTTTCTTTTGAAATACTTTTTACTTTTCAGTCTAGTGCATTATGACAGAGAGGATCTTGCTTTACACCCACATTAATCATAACATGTTTATATAATAACAAATCAATACGAAATGAGCCACTTCTAAGATTTCCATGTCCAAGGTCTCATTGCACTTCATCTATATACATTATATTCTACACTGTATCCTCCGGATTCTCACTCCAAGGCCGTGAGACACTGATGCATTAGTCGCGCCCGTCTGATACCGATGAACCCTTTAGCGTATGAGCCATAAGAATAAGCCCAGAATGTGACGAGTTGGGATGAGAACATGTTGAATGCATGTGGAGTTAATGTCACTGCTTTGAATGTGGTACAAATTAGTACAGCTGTGAAGATCATGCCCTAAATATCTCTAACTGATACTCATAATATATGTCGAATCAACATGTGTATACAGTCTTTTGAGCAAAAGGCCTAAAGAGGGTTTGTATATAGCTGAGCATGAACAAGCTGAGCTCAGTATATGGCAGGACATGAAATAACAGAAATGTAAACTGTTTTGTGTACTTGGAGACAAATGGTCCAGTTTATTGTGTCGCTCTGTACGAACACAATAAGTCAACGAGGATCCCGGCGGACACGTGAATCCAACACATCCGCGTGACTATGCAATGGTCAGAGCTAGTGAAGTAGAATTAAATATCCCAAATGACCACGTATAGACAGGTGGACACGTCCAACAAACACAGGAACGTGTTTTTTGTGGTCTAACAACTGTTTTTTTAGCGTAACGTTCCCCAGAAAAAGAGCGATATGAAAAAAAAGGACTATTCGTGTCCCGGTACACAACACCGTGACACCGGGGGTTTGCGTTTCGTGACTTGGGACTGTGTTGTATTTTCTCCCTCTCGTTGTCTACGAGATGCTAAAACCTGCTATCTGTTATGTTGTTCATCTCCACAGGCCTACACAATTCAGGGACAATACGCCATACCACATCCAGATGTGAGTTCTTGGTCTCTTTTCTTATTCACTCCAGAGTTCTACCTGTATCTCAATCATGTATATTCAAAAAGATAGTTGCAGACATCTTATTGCAAGGACACATCAGCTCTTTGAAGTCATCGAGAAGCAAGTCATAAAATCATGAACCTCTGGAACCTCTGTTCTTGTGGTTTAAAGCACCAGTTTGTAGCATTTCTGGGGATCTATTAGCATAAATTGAATTGAACATTCAGAACTATGTAATTTGTGTTTACGTTAGCGGAAATTAGAGAAAGCCCTTCATATCGACATATGAAGCAGGTCCTCTTCAGTCATGTGTCCACAGTAGCCTGAAACAGACCAACTAGTGGCTCCATTGGGATGCTTTTGCATCTTTACGTTAACCGAAGGCCAACATTGTTCTCCGACACGGTACTTTTGAGTCAGAGAGTGCAAAACCAAGGTACCGCCGGCCGCCGTCCAACATCCGTTGCTCCGAAGGTAATATTGCTAAGGGAAGGACGGCCTCTGAAGGAAGCAAATGGTGTGACCACAGTGTTGCACTCGGCGGCCCAGGTTACCCCGGTCTTGGTAAGCGAGGAGTGAGCCGAGGGGATTCAATTGGATGCAATGTGCAACCACAACCCTAGATGCCACCAAATCCGACACACTGTCCCTTTTTAAGGGTGAACTACAACTCAACCCCCGGGAAGAACTCTCACTATGTGGTTGATTAGAAAAACACTGATTTGTTGGGGCTAGCGACAAAGACGAAGACAATAACGTCAGTTTTGATGCACCCCAGACACCCCTATTATTATTCCGATGGCCCATATAGTCTCCATTAATAATCTGCCTTCATCTGTCCTTGTCGTAAGAGCATCTCAAGAGCTACAGTTTGTCACATCCACTAATTCAAAGCTGGGCAGTGATTGATGTCACTGGAGGTGGCGGTTGACGGTACAAATCACTCAAATACAGGCTTGACACCCTCTTCCACCCTCATTAAAACTCCTCTTAAAATGGGAAAAAAGGCTTAAAAGCATCCGTCGTCCTCCATACCTGGTGGAAATGATCCACAGTGACTTCTGACAGGAATGTAAAAACCGAAGGTTCTCTGTTGCGAGCCATAAGTGCCAGCTAGAAGGACGCATGGTAATTAAGGAGACAAATAGGAATCACATTTACTCCAGTTTTTTATTTCTGTGCTCATGCATGGAGTTTATTTGTCTCTCCATTTTGTTCCTTGAAAAATCACATTGATTTACATCGGAATTAGGAGAAAAGGAAGAATAATTAAATTACCAAGCAATTTAATACTCCGCGACAGACAACCGCCCCTCTTTCTGTCTCTCTTTTTCTCTTTAATTTGTTTGTCCACCACCACCCTGTGTCCTGGCCTCCTTCTCCTCACCGTTTCTTCACTCTAGTTTTGGTTTGCTTCATTCCTCGGTGTGACCTGTGTAACAGTAGTTCTACTTTCCCTCCTAACCCCTGCAGCAGTTGACCAAGCTCCACCAGTTGGCTATGCAGCAACCCCCCTTTACCCCTCTCGGACAGACCACCCCTGCTTTCCCTGGTACGTACCCACAAGGCCCTTTAGACGTTTCCTTCTCTTTGCATCCAGAGAAACGTTTCTCTCTCTCCCTACCTTCCCTGTTATCTCTCTTTTGGCATTGCATGACTTGACCCCCCGTGGTTTCTCTCCTTCTTTGTTTTTTTTTCATGGATATCTTTTTCTCTTGGCTCTGTCCCATATTATGCCGGTGAAATGCACAATAACATTGCACTGGGCATTATTTTAAAACAATGAATACATAATTGTGTTATCTCTTGGGAACAGGATCCGTCCTCTAACACTCATTTTTAGCTTTCTTAACTTTCCGTTGAAGATGAAAACCTCCCGCAAAATAGGTTTTCCACATTGTATTGTAAAAATAACCGAATCTGCCCTCATCTCAACTCTTTCACATGTAGCTTGGTACATATATATATATATATATATATATATATATATATATATATATATATATATTCTTTCTGTATCATGTTCTGCATTTGAACTTGCAAAAGACCAGTGGAAAATATCGCAATAAATATTTGATTAATTTTTTTAACACTTTCATATAAACAGATACCAGTGTTTCTCTGATGCATATAATTATTGATTGAATCAACACAAATTATTAAAAAAAAATGCTTACCAACACTTTTTAAGCTGAGAGTTCGCTTGTCAGCGAACGTCACAAGAGCGGTACCAATCTTATTTGTCAATTCTTGGCAAAGAAGCAAATAAACCCATATCCCAAAATAGGCCTTTGAAAGGATAAAGTGACTCTTTTTATTATCCCATTGCTCCCCAATACAGGTTTGGATGCCAGTCCACCCGCCAGCACCCATGAACTCACCATTCCCAACGATGTGAGTGATGATTTCTTCCGGCAGCTGCTTTTCAACTGATGTCTTTTAATTAGCATGTCATATACATTCAAGTGATGTTGATGTGGCGATCATTGTGCAAAAAGATTGGATACTTTGAGGTACTACGCTATAACATATAGTACAGTCTTTTGTCATAGAGAACACTGGTGAAGAAAACATTTGTAAATGTACTATGAGATAATCCTGTTTTAAATGTATAAAGCTCAAATGAATTACTACAAGTCTAAATTATCCGGTACATTTTAGTTCTTATTAATGTTGGACAGTTGAATACCCCTTATCAGCTGATCCATGACTATCATTAATCAAACTTAATTCCCTGTATAATGGTATTTAAATGAAACACAGACCATTTAATTTCCAAATAAACTTCCTTTTAAATGTCAATTTCATAACTAGGTATGAAACACATACTGTATGTATTACTCTTGCTTTATGTTCAAAGCCTTCCTTTCCCCCTCAGCTAATAGGCTGCATCATTGGACGCCAGGGAACCAAAATAAATGAGATTCGGCAGATGTCTGGAGCGCAGATCAAAATTGCGAACGCCATGGAGGGCTCGTCAGAGCGCCAGATCAGCATCACAGGGACTCCGGCTAACATCAGCCTAGCTCAGTACCTCATCAATGCCAGGTAACCTTTCAACTCCAACTGCTAGTCTCCAGCACAATCTAGAGGGTAAAAGCAACACCTGAATGACCATGCTCATGCCTCAAATCTGAGGAAACGTCTATATGCGTTTGTGCTGTTTCAAAGCATGATTTCTGTCAGGTTTTGACAAATTACATTGAAGGCCACGAATAATGCGGATATTCATTTTATACCCTTGGTTTTTCCTTTACATTTATGTGCCTTAGTTCCACCCAAGTGTAGACATTAAAATGCAATGTTTCAGCCAGTACACTCTTTGCAAGTAAGTGGCTCATGGGAGACATGCCAACTCCTTACAGAACCTGCAGATTAGTAAAGTGAATGTTCAATAAGTGAATCAACAAATGCTCAGTGCCAACTTAAGTTTGGAAAGTGAATGGACAAAATCCTCATGACAAATATGTAAAGAATAACGGATGACCCTTTTCTATTTGCACATAAGCCACTTACGTTATTAAATGAACAACTAACGAGACTAAATCTGTTTAGCCCCAAAACAAGATATTGAGATTCTGGACCGTATAGATACTGCACATATTTAGCATTTTAATCTGTTTGCCATTCTACACAGCAACTTTTTCCCTATCTATCCAATGAAACCAGTAATTCATTTTCAACAGAGAATATAAATGTGTTACCCACAACTGAGAAAACGCAACCTGACAGATGTCCACAGGCCAACGACACCTCAAAGGCAAATGTTATCAGCGTCAGAGCAGGAGAGAATCCAAATGCCGATGCTCAACAAACATTACTTCGTTTCTTTGACTTCTTACGGCGATTTCAGTCGGCTGAGAAACTAATGGCTGTTGCTTTCCCACAATTCCAATGGCAGGTTCAGGGACGTGGCTGCCATGTGGAATGACCCCTCATCCATGACTACATCCTGAAGTTACCCCGGATCTGCTTCACAATTAACCTCTTTGTATTATCCCATGGAACTTCCCCTAGACTCCTTTGGTATTGGAGAAACACTTTAGCATTAGCCTGTTGGAGAAAAGTTATAGACTAACACTGGGATTTGTTTTAAATGGATGTAGCCAGTGTATTGTTAATAGTTTGACATTTTGGGATTTTCAGATATTGTTATTTTAGCTTTCAATAAGATCAATACCACTTTCATGTCTGTAAAATATTAAACGAGATCTAGCTAAGCTTAGCTACCTGGACACAGCCAGCCTGGCTCTATCCAAATATCCGAAAGCCAATACCATCATAGCACCTCGACAGCTCTCTATCTAATGTGTAGCTCACAACCCTCCCGTGGAAACCTTGATGTCTAATGTCTGTGTCTAATTAGATGGTATTATTTCAATATTTTCTATAAAATGTTCAGAGCATTAAATATAAACGCATGCCGAGCTTCTCCGTGCTTTGTCGGCATAGCCAGGCCGTCCATGCGACCCTTTTTGCGAATACTAATTCATGTGAGCGTGTCTCTCGCTGGCTACCTCATGGCCGCCGCTCGGCACTTTGCTCATAGACACATTTGCAATTTGTGATATGGCGCAATATAAAAAAAAAATGTTATTGAATAGAGCGCCGATAGCTGATAACACGGTCCCGACCACCGTTCCTCCTCAGGTTGACACCGTTAGCTCTGAAAGCATTGGTGCTGTTACTCACACTGTTCAAAACGTCTGCTTTAAGCAGCGAGCTCTCGTCACGTTGAGTCATTCAACGGTTATAGACGCTCTGATTGAGAAATGTTATGTAGCACCGTTGAAACAAACTAAATGTGATATAATAAATACTGAGATTCTGCTAACTTGAGAAAGAGCAATGCTGTCTGTCGACCCCTACTTACAGGTTTTAAGCTATGCTAACCGAAGCTATCCATCTCCTGGCTTTAGTGCGCACTCATGGAAGTGGTATCCTCATCTTACTGCAAGAGAAGGACAAAGCGCATTTCCCAAAATGTTAAATTATTCCTTTCAGTAGACTCTTCATTTAGCATGCATCATTTCAATAATAATATTGTATTTATTTTCATCGTTCGTATATTCGATCCATTTCCGATGTAGTCCAATTGTGTCATTGTCCGGAAAGAGTAAAATGAATAAAAAATGTAAAATGAACAAAAAAGCAACGAAAAATAGACAGAAACACACGACTGCCACTCGAGCAATGCTGTTAGGAAGAAATGTGAGGCCTCTGTCAGGGAATGCAGACATTTCTACAAATCTCATTTTCTGTCCACTGCATGGTTTCATGAAAGCTGGGTTTGTGTTGCATTGGTTATGTTAGCATATTTTTTCGAAGTTCTATGTGAAAAGGGTACAATGGAAAAATATGCTATCGAATCTGTGCCCAAGTTTTTTTGCTGGCAACAGTTTTTTCTGTTGTTGCACAAAACCAGCCGCAGCAGCATATTCTTTCACTTTCAAGAGAAAGTTCTTCTTTCGCAGCTGTTTTATTTCTGCCTCCTCATCCCCCCCCGCCCCGCCTTCCCTGATCTGTCCTATGCTGACGTCTGAAGTGACTAAAATGGGCACACTAATATCCTACCCATCTCCCCTCAGTGCATCACATGACCTTTGAGTGAATGGCATTGCACTTAGCACATTTATTTCTCTGTGTTTGATTGATGATTTCCTCATATTTACTATACGTGTACCCACTCTGTTGCTAAGATGCTTCACACCTCTGTCCCTGTGGTTTCCGCTCCTGAAAGGTCGCCTTACTTTTTTTGACACTCTAGTACCTTTCATGGCATCTCACCTCTTTGTGTTTCACCACATCACGTCTCTTTTCTTTCTTGCACTGCTGGCACCCCGAAAGTAAACGCAAAGTAAACCTAAAGAGTAGTAACCCAGTGTGTCTCTCATACACCCCATGTTCTACTTCATGTATTAACACAAAAGGTTCACACATATTTATCCCATATAAAAAAACGCTCCTGTACCATCGTTAATGCATAACTAAACAATTATTTTTTTGTTTCTTTCACGTTGATTTTTTGATTGATGAAATAAGAAATAATCTGTGCACCTGCAGTCTGATGTATTGGTCCTACACTCTAGATTTATCTGCATGACAACTTACTGCACTTCCAACAGACTTCGGATCTGACAAATGAAAACAGGGAAAAATATTCACAGTGAAGAGTGAAATCCAAGTGCATGTTATAAATAAACCCCACTTTATTCACCTATACGCCACAAACATAATTCAATGTAATCACGTTGTTCATGCTGCCACCTCGTAACTGCTTTCCATCAGAATCACCCGATAGTTTGCTAAGGAAGCGTTTCTGGTATGCATGTATAAATTATTGGAGACATATTTTCCTTGCATAACGACCGACAATAGACCAATTGTAGGTCAGTTAATCAAATTACCTACATTCGAGGCTTACGTATACATTTATGGATGACCCTCTGCAGTTGCCATTAAAAAAAGTTTCACCTTGGTTACACCACGTCACGTTTCTGTTTCACATGATGGATTTTCTTACTAACACACAACCTACGCCCATGTTTAAACTAAAGCTGATTGTATTTCAAAATGTGTTTTAACTGCTGTCAATCACATGTTGAAACAACTGTCAGGGCACTTACCTGTGATGCAGATTCAAATGTTCAGCGATGTAAGATATCAAATACAAACCAAGACGTCCCCGTCTGTTCTTCAAAGAATGGATGGCCTCATTAATATCTGCAGCTCTCATTTTAAAATGTAAGCTATAAGATCTAAAGGGACATCTATATCTATCACTTCAAAGTCAAACTGCATAGTACTCCAGGAAGTATTATGATTAATCTCATGAATTTGTTTTACGGATGGCAGGACGTTTCTATTCATAATCCACCGTATTATAATATAAATCTACATTTTGCTTCCGATGTCTGGATATGCATTACTGCGATGATAACCATAGAAATGTTTGGTGAATATGATTTGCCTCATTTCAGTTTAGGCTCAGGTACTTTTGAGAATCAATAATATGCCCGTTTGGAGTAAGCCATATTTTGATGTTGTTTAAACGAGGCTGCTTTATATTCATACATTTCGACACGGTTTCACATTTACATTATAAATGTAAATCGGTGCAAATGAATGTGTTTCAGACAGAAACTGAGAAATAGCTGACTGAGGGCAAACTGTGTTTTAATGTTTCATTTTAAAACGTCCCATCATCTGCAGAACCTGATCATTAAAGTGTTTTTCTTTTCTTTTCTTTTAAGTTCACATATGTTTTTCATATGTTAAATGTGCCTGCTGGTTGTTTGCAGGCAGTGCAGCCATGATACAGTCATGTTACTTTTACACTATTTAACTTTGTTGATTTCCCCAAGTTTCATAATCATGGCATCACTCATGTGCTCATCATTCTACGATGCCGTCTAGGTCAACTCCCATTGTGTTGTTTTTATAATTTTACCGATACATTACCACTTTTTTATGTTAATGTGCTAGAGCAGCAAAAAATAAAGGCTATAGCTCACATGATGCTAATTGATCATGTTTAAGTTTGATCATTTGCTTCTTGAAGGTCTGATATGGATTCATTATTTATTGAGGTTGATTATAAAATGTTTTGTAAAAAGAAGAAAATAAAGTTTGTGTTTTTCTTCCCTCGACTTGCATTTGCCATCTTTTTCCAAAATGGTACTTCTTGTAAATTACAATAGTTCCTAACGTTTATTTAGCTGGATCACAACTTTCAATAAGCGCCTTCAAAAGGATACAACTCATTATATGTAGACTACAAGAAATACACAACCACATCCACTGTCTACATTTAGAGACAGTAGAAGCTTTAGGAGTTATGTATTTTAATATTTGAGGAAATCTTCCTGCCAGCTGACGTCACCCAAGGAGTCTGAACTCTGATGTCAAATGATGGTCATTTTATAATTATAGATGCATGAACTTCCTTTAATGTCAGGTTCTTGTCGCGGGGTGAGGCTCAGGCGCAGAGAAACAAGCAAGGCTCAATGTGAATAACAAAAGGTGGGGAAACACAGGTGTACGACATCAGACACTAACGAGACGAGAGTGGCTGAGGGCAGGTGCAGAGAATTAAACAATCAACAGAGGAAACACAAGAGGAGACATAGGAGACACGGAACACAGGAGAAAGAGAACAGGATGAACTAAGTTCCGTTGAACTAATACTGACCTCAAAATCGAGTACTTGCGGGATATCTCCATTGGCAGTGACATTTTATAATATAGCTAGTCGCTAGAGATTGGCATGAAATTGTAAGGTCAGGTAGACGTTCCTCAGCCTTTCTGCCCTTTGACGCACGCTAGCGCGCACTCTTCTCTTATTAAGAGCCAGAAAAGCACATTGGTATTGCTCAGTCTCCGTGGAGATTTCCCAGTGCACGGCCTATGCTTTGGTTAATGTCTTTTGGGACACTACTTTGTGGGAAAGGAGATATTTCGCCAACATGCATTACAGCACCAAGACGTTGACGGTGAAACATTGATGCTCTCGTTATATGACTATGGACGTATTTATGTTATAAAAGACGCGTTCAAAGAAACATCTCTACCTGGCTTTGCTTAACCCTCCTGTTATCTTCAAATTTACTAACATCTTTCACCCTTCGGGTCAATTTGACCCCAGCTATTAAAACCTCCAGAAAATTATTAGAATGAATATTGTTTCCTAAGTTTAAGTGTGAGGTACTTTTTGTGTGTTTGTTGACTACCTAAACAGCCTTTTAAATAAATAAAAAAAGTTGATATTTTTTATATGTTTTACACAGTGAGAAACAAATTGACCCCAAAGAACACAGATGGGTACAAGTTGTGTTCAGGACATTGAAAACATATCATCATGTGAATTTTATGTTTTCCCAGTTCTCCCCAATAAATTAGGAAAAGTCCTGAAATATGAAGCAAAAAAAATTGTCAATCATATTTTTAAAGATGTTTAACAAATTTAACAGCAGGGTTAAACACCTTTCACTGGTGATGCGAGTGGCTGCATACTGGAGGGTGTCAATATAGAGGCCAGATTAGCTTGTCGTTTATGCAAAGTGAAGGGAAAAAAGACATCTGAGTTGTTTTAAACTGTCTCAGGGCATTATGAGAGCCGTTAGTGGTCGATATGCAGAGGATTCCAGAGCAGAACAATTAAACGTCTCCTTTCATTAAGACAGATTTTCTTTTCACACATCACACTTTATTTTCCTCTGCCATTCGCCTTCTGTCCCCAAAGAGAGACGCAGCTCTCCAGAGTAATCTCACAGCAATTTACAAGGCATGCTGGGTTAGGAGATTAATCTAACCATGGGTTGAGATTAGTTTAAAAATAAAAAAGTTCTTTATGGATATTCACATATGGGGCTTCAGGGCAACCGCAGTCTGTTTATATAGAGTTTTGATTTGTATACATAAGGTAGTGATAATAGGCCTTCAACTTGTACAACTTATTAAACTAAATCTATAGCTATCATTATAATTGATTAAAAAATGGAATGAATCATTTAAAAAAGGTGAGTATTAATTAAATTAAATGGTTTAACAGTATTGTAAATGTTTAACTGAGTTTTGTAAATAAGAAATACTGTGGTGGATTATTCCTAAAAGGAATGCACTCGGCTGCGTATCATTTATGTGATAAACAATACAAGTTGAGCTAATCCTCAGAGTGCAGAACTTAATCTGAGACCTCGACGTCTAATGCGGTTGTCGCTTTGATATTGGACGTGTGTCACAGCCCCAAAGGTTAGTGACTGAATGTATAATTAACTTAATATAAGCTACAGCTTCATTTGTTTTATGAATACAATTAAAAAATATAGAATATATGTTTATTGAAATTATAAATGTGTTATGCTCAGTCACAGCAGGAAAGTTTAAAGAAATATATTAAGAAAATTACATTAACTTTTCAAAGAAAAACTTTTGAATGTGTTCCAGACTTTTTAATTGGTGTATGATTCTTTTTCGCTGCCGTTTCAAAGTTGAGGCTAAAGATCGGCCGAGCGTCTGTTATGACGCCGGCTAAAGATCAGACCAGAGGCATTCTTTGCATTTCCACATATATTTAATGACCCAAGATTATTATTTAATTTTTTTTTAGATGGAATTGGAGACACAAGCTGAATCAGGCCACGCCTCCACACTATTGTTAGATAGATAGATGGATACTTTATTAATCCCGAGGGAAATTTGTTAGGAGTGAATCCATTGTTAGTTTTGGTCTCTTCAGGTCAATCGTGGACTTGTTTCATGTTTTATTATTGCGTGTCTGTTTGACTAGTCATCAATCAAACTTTTATTTCAGACTTTAAGGTCCAGATAGTACGAAACATTAAATATAATAAAATACATACAAAAAAAGTATACAAAGAATACATATAATACGAATGCTTTATAAATAGACAGCTGTACAAATGTCTCCACAGCTGGACCACAGCGTGTGATACTGAAGTATACATCATGATCATAAATGATCAGGTCAATAGTCAAGACTCTGAACTCAAGACCTACACACATCACAGATTATTATTATGAGAGATTAAGGATATGGAACTAGTAATTTTTATTTTAGACCAGTTTATTCCCCACAGTCGCGATATATTTAGTTAATTATTTGCAGCCTGTAAGAAAACACTGTTTCCCCCATGCTGGTATTCATAACAATGGCTGCCTCCCCACTGGTCGCCCTTCAGGAAGTTTCTCCTCTCTCCTCTGAGAGGTCATCTGGAGGTCAGAGTGACCGTCGCTGACCACCTCTCTCCTCGAGTCGCTTCTCCCCCCGTTGCTCATTAGGCGGGGCAGTCCTGCTTATTCTAAGCTTCTTTCCTTTATGAATTATGTACGCCACCTTGCTCACTTTTTTTATGCATCCTTGAGCTTTTCCACAATCCGTCCTCGGAGCCAGGCAGCACCTTTGAGCTCACGGCTTGTTCACGCACCGACGAGCACGGGGACCTCGAAACAAATCACCTGCAAGAGAGTTTAAATTTACCACCGATCAAAGTGTGGGAACAAAGATGGTCGAGAGAACCGGGGAGTGTCAGGGTCTGAAGTGAAAGTTGTCTTACTTATTTATTATCATCGGGTATCGAGTGTAGACTGGGAGGATATGAATTTAAATAAATGATTATTATTAAATAACTTCAGCACAAGGCTGCAGCGCAACATAATGAAATATATATATATATATGGCTGCTAATGCTCTGCTCCCGTGGACGCTGCTACCGTAATTGTGATTAATTATTTTCCGAACCAATAAGGCTCCACTCGTCAGTATCTTGACCCCCCCCCCCATCACCCCCTCCCCCGGATATGACTGGACCTGGGGTTTTCCCACACACACAAACACACACCGAACTGCACTTCAATCCTTTATCTTCAGTGTCAAAACCAACCCTCTCCCTCATGGCGGTCGGCGGAGCTGGATGGATGTGTCGCGTGGTTGGAAGCTGTTAGGAGTTGTCCGAGGGGCGATTACAGGAGAGACGAGTCAAATGAGTCCGAAAGTGTGAGTAATGTGAATAGATGGTGGCCATTAGAACCACTTCACCAGGGTGTTAAAGACGAGGACAAGGCCGTCTCATTCACAGTCTCCTACTCTCAGTCTCCTACTCTCAGTCTCCTACTCAGTCTCCTACTCAGTCTCCTACTCAGTCTCCTACTCTCAGTCTCCTACTCTCAGTCTCCTACTCTGTCTCCTACTCTCAGTCTCCTACTCTCTGTCTCCTACTCAGTCTCCTACTCAGTCTCCTACTCAGTCTCCTACTCTCAGTCTCCTACTCAGTCTCCTACTCTCAGTCTCCTACTCAGTCTCCTACTCAGTCTCCTACTCAGTCTCCTACTCTCAGTCTCCTACTCAGTCTCCTACTCTCAGTCTCCTACTCAGTCTCCTACTCTCAGTCTCCTACTCTCAGTCTCCTACTCTCAGTCTCCTACTCAGTCTCCTACTCAGTCTCCTACTCAGTCTCCTACTCTCAGTCTCCTACTCTCAGTCTCCTACTCTGTCTCCTACTCTCAGTCTCCTACTCTCAGTCTCCTACTCTCAGTCTCCTACTCTCAGTCTCCTACTCAGTCTCCTACTCACAGGCCACATTTACACATAGCCGGTATTTACAGAAACAAATATTTCTGCCACTCAGTTTAAAAAAAAAACCGTTGTACTCACAAGGTCGTTTTCAAAAAGGTTTCTGTTTATATGAACCCGCATAAATACGCCGTCTGCATACGTCCCATAGGACGCTCACGTGACGTGAAGCATCTTTAGTCGCATACTGTGGCGTTTGACCACCTAAAACAAGTTTGACCTAGTTCACACACAAACACACAAACAGAGTTTTCAGAAATCTCCACTTTGGCCGGAGTTTTTAGAAATGATCATTTTCCGTGATAAAACCTCAGTTTTTGTGTAAATGAAAGGCCAAAACGCATGAAAATATATGCGTTTTCCCATCGTGTAAACGGGGTCACAGTCTCCTCCTCACAGTCTCCTACTCTCAGTCTCCTGCTCACAGCCTCCTTTTTACAGTCTCCTACTAAAAAGAAGCATTTAGGGCAAGACATGTCTTAGCCAGAAAAATAAATAAAACATCCTGACATAAGGGGAAGATTCCCCGGTGGCAACATTAATCACAATGAGCTCATGTGGAGGTGAACGCGGCGCTGCGGTTCATCGAGATGAACAGCAGATTTCTCGCGCCTAATCCAACGCTGGAGTTTCCGTGCCGGGTCCCGTGGATTGATCGATGAAGGTGAGCACAAGTCGCTGACGTGGAACGCCGGTTGCTCCTGAAGCAGCTGGCTTCCAAATTCCTGACCTTGGCTTTCTGTTATCTGACCGCCACAGTCTTCACAATGAGCGTAGACGTGTGTGTGTGTGTGTGTGTGTGTGTGTGTGTGTGTGTGTGTGTGTGTGTGTGTGTGTGTGTGTGTTCTTGCAGAAACCACCGGTGATCCCCGTTAAGACCCTCTCACACGGTCGGACAAAGGACGACATTTGCATGCCAATTGTCCGACGCGAGAATCGTCGAGCTCAGCAGATATATCTCGAGATAAAAAATCCCTCCTCCAGCTGCTGGTGTTATCTATTCGGGAATTTACACATCTGGATTTGGGCTTACCCGTAAATCAGCGGAAGATCTCTGATGATGAGCTTTCGTGTGGCGAATAATGGAGGAGACAGATGTAAATAAAGGTAATGTGAAGGGTCCAATTGGCACTCAGCTACTTTTAGGGCAGCTCCTCAAGCGGTTTCACAGCATCACCCACATCTGGATTAATTGGCCGTAACCTAATAGGTTTTGGCCTCAATGCTTTCCAATTGATTTGATTATGATTAATCGCTGGTTAAAATAATAATTGGATATGTTGAGAATGTCAAGCATTACATTAATATTGGAATAAGTCATTAGACGAGCAGAGGAATTCTTTTTTTCTCATCGCATGACAATCGAGAAGTTCTCCTGCTGTATCAGTACATAAAAAAATAAATCTTGCCCTCTTATCTTAAGTCTACAGTCTAACTACGAATTACAACGATTGAGTGAAATAAGGAAGTATCCTCCTTTAGCCACACAATACAGGATAATCACTTGATATGCCATAACTCTTATTTGATGGTTATTCATTGAGATTTCTTGGCTGCACTGAACTCAGAAATCTTGAGAAAAACACTAAATAAATCTAATCAAACAGGAAGAAATGATCACTGGATTTTATTTCCTCACTGACGGTGAAGACAAATAATCGGAATGATACGTGCACAACAAATAGTAATATCCGAGGCCCCCAATATTCTTATCTAAACGTGTTTACTCTCCAATAAATAGGAATGCTGAAAACTGTTGAGGGCTAAGGAAGATAAGAATATGTTTTTTTTTTCAGTAATCATGCATTTCATCTCAGACAATAATTCACCAGAAACACGTATTAAACTGCCCTCTAGGCCCGAGGGGGCAGTTTAATGTGTTCTCCATATAAGGGCATCCTAGAGGCCACGTTATCCTGTTTTCTCTTCTGGAAGGTCACCCTAAGGCAGTTTATTATGTTGTCTCTACTGGAAGGTCACCCTGGGCCTAGGGGAAATGATTATGTTTTCTCTAGGTCAGTTTATTATCTGTTCTCTACTAGAAGGTCACCATAGAGTTTATTATGTAGTCTCTACTTAAAAGTCACCCTAGGGCAGTTTATTATGTTTTCTCTATACTTTAACTTGAAGGTCACCTTAGGGCAGTTTATTATGTTTTCTCTACTGGAAAGTCCCCCTAGGGCAGTTTATTATCTGTTCTCTACTAGAAGGTCACCATGGAACAGTTTATTATGTAGTCTCTACTTAAAAGTCACCATAGGGCAGTTTATTATGTTTTCTCTATACTTTAACTTGAAGGTCACCTTAGGGCAGTTTATTATGTTTTCTCTACTTGAAGGTCACCCTAGTGCAGTTTATTATGTTTTCTCTACAGGAAGGTCACTTTAGGGCAGTTTATTTTGTTTTCTCCATTTCAAATCAGCCACAGGGTCCCTTTATCATGTTTGCTGAACTGGAGGGGCAGCCTGGAGGGCTGTTTATCACACTTCCTCCATGTAAGGGAACAACAGAGGGTGTTTCATCACATTGTCTCTACTGGCAGGGCACCCTAGAGGGGAGTTATGCTTAGTCCATTTAGTGCACCCTAGAGGGTACTTCATCACGATTTCCCTTCTGGATGGGTGCTCTCTGAACATGGTTAACCTAAATTCAATATCCACTATGGAGTACCGATTCTACAGTGAGTTGAAGGAGTTCACTAGTTCCACAAACAGCACAATGCACCATGCCAGCTGGCTCACTGTGAGCTGGAGACGGTGGCAGGACGAGCCCCATGCATGAAGAACCTGCACAGCTCAATGACACCTGGAACACTGGGACCAGCTGACCTACATTTGGATCCCGATGGGGAGAGCAAATAGAAATGAAGTGGTCGGGTAAACTCATTAATTAAAGCCCAAATGTGCAGATTCTTTTGTGTGTGTTCTCCTCAAGGTTATTCTGTAAAATTGACATAAAACATTTTTTTTCATAACCTGCACTTAATTGTAACACCGGTAGGTTTCATGAGCAATTTAGCTACAGTGCGATTTAGAAAGAAAAAAAAACATTTTAAAACTGCACTAATGACATTGTTGCGTTCTCCTTTGCTGGGTTAATTGTTTTAGACCATCGCGAGGGAGGCAGGTAGGTGGGGGCGGGGCGGAAGAGGGGCGTGTGTGTGTGGGGGGGTGAGTGTGCGTGTGTGTGCGTGTGTGTGCGTGTGTGTGTGTGTGTGTGTGTGTGTGCGTGTGTGTGCGTGTGTGAGTGTGTGTGTGTGTGGGGGGGGGGGGCAGAAGGTGCGTAGCCAGAGGAGGGACACACACACACACACACACACACACACACACACACACAGTACAGTCAGAGTCAGACAGGCGGAGGGACCGGAGGAGAGCTGCCAGCAGCACAGAGGTCCAATCCACGCGCAGCTGGGACTCGAACGTTCGGAGAAAGTGGAGCGAGACCTCGGACCGGTGCGGCTCCTCGGGACCACCACCACCTCCACCGTGCATCGGTATCATCAACAAGTGTGGCTGCCGCGCGGTGTTGAACGAGAGGAGCCACGTTTTGTGAATATGAATATTTTAACTCCGGAGATTTCAGAACTTCCGCGAGTGCCGCCTCGGAACTTTATCGTCTTTCAGTCGGGAATGTTGACGCTGGCGGGACTTGTTTGTTTTTTTACAATTATTTTTTAAGAACAGTTCATTGAGTATTTATTTCCAGAGATTGGAATCCCTCTTTCGACCATGGTACGGATGTGATGTGAGCAAACTACCGCTGCGCTCTGGACCAGGTATCCACCGGGGTCCTATAGAAATACACAATGGATACAACAACAAGAAGTATATTCTTCCCGGTAAGTAATCCGATGCCTCTTAAAACTAGTTGTTAATTAAGTCATAGCCACTGTGTATTTAACTCTGCACTGAGGCGTCATTATTACATCGAGGCTCTGATTTTCTCTACAGGCGCGTCTCATATTCTCATTTAGGGGGCATACATGTCTACTCGACTTAATTGTGTGTGAAGCTGTTAAGTTGCTTCACTGAAATGATGTATATCCTTGCAAACAAAATTAGGAAAGAAACTAACATCTGTTGCCCATTAAAGAGCCAACTTGCCTAATTTAATTTAATTTTAAAGGGGCAGTTCACACCAAAATATAATACACACATATCCCCTCTTACGCGTAGTGCCACTCATTAATCTAGGTTGTTTGGTGTGTTGTCTAGTTTTGGAGATATTGGCCGTATGCCTTCTCTCCAATATGATGATGCTGTATATGTGTTGTGGTCCCAAGTGTGCAAATAAACATATTTCATGAGAAAAACTCACCAACAACGTTACCAAAAAGCATGGGTTGGTAGTTGCTGGGGACAATCTTGAATAACAGTTCCTTGGTGATGTTTTTTTTTTTTTTTTTTTTTTTTTTTTAAAAAGGTTCAAATGACAGGTGAGATGAGCTCTCCAACACACACACACGTGTACACCATAACGTAGCCTAAAGGCTACTGCCCGACTTAACGATGTGCTGGTGACAACACAAGTGCAGGGTGTTGTAGCTGCCCGTGTGTGCGTAGATGTCCACATCCTCTCCACACCTCCTGCTGAGATCGGACTGATGAGGCGCTTATTTAAGACTCTTGTGTGTGTGTGTCTGTGTCCTGAAGCTACAAGACCCTTGCCAAGGTTAAATGAAAAAAAAAATTAAATAAAGAGAACGAAGATGGCTCTGTGTGCGGCGAATGACCTCGATCACAGCGAGGGGTTTATGGTGCGATGCGATTAGCCCCACCAGAGGGAGCGCAGCCCCAAAGAGATGATCCACCTCCTGCAGGACAAATGGAGTCATTTGAGAGCCCTCAGGCAGTCTGATGGTGGACCCTGTGCACGAGACACGAGGGAGCTGTGCAAGCAAAGATTCTCCTCATCGTAGGACTCAGCGGGAAACGAGCCGTTATAATGTTTTCTTTTTTCATCCTCCACCCGCTTTGGAATAATGAAATGAATAAAGATATGCACCGAAGTGCTCGGACATCAGAGGATCACGTCATGTCATGTCTCAGTGTTGACCAAAGTTGCGTTACCCTAATTGGATCATCAAATGGCTAACAATATGTTTTGCCCGTATGGATTTGAATATAAGAAAATGAATGGGATTCTGCTTAGCGATGCACAATGAGCAGACGTGAATGTGATTTTATTGTTCTCCCTTATTTTATTTGCTTTGTCTGTAGATTGTATTTATAATCTTATGTTTTTAGGTTTGCTCTTAACTTCAGCATCTTTGGGACTACAGATGAAAAATAGCCTCTTGGCTAACTGTGGCACATTTACAGAAATGTTTTTATCAATGTGCACTGTCCCTTATTGAATAAACCATATTTAAATGCTGCTGATGACCCATGAACCTCCTGGTTTATCAGATCTGCAGCAGTGAAATGGATTTTTCACAATAATCACATTATACATTTTGTAAACATTGTGGGGATAGCATTTGCTCAGCTACATTTGGGAAGACTTACGGTATTTGCATCTCACTTAGAAGCTGACTGATCTCACGAGGAGCCGCTGTGTGGATGATTCTCTGTGTACACCGATATTGCTATTGCCATCTTCTGCTGCCCTGAAGAACGACTTTTTTTCTGTCCAGGAATAACTCTATTCTCTTTGTTTCTTTCAGTGCACAACGCCGACAGAGCCCCACTGCCGACTCTCTGAGGCTTTCCACGTCGCCACAATAAAACTGAGATTACGGTTCCCTGCCGGAATATGCTCAGCGAACAGATCGTTTTTTGGATGAGCTCTTCTTCTGAAACCCAATTTCAAAAGATTATATAAAACTCTATCGAATCAATTTGGAAGAAGTACCTCAAATGAATCCCCCATGTTGGCGGGAATAAACTGATCAGTTTAGGCATTTGTAAACGCTAATAAAGACGCAGTCGGCACCATTTAATGCAGCGAAAAAAGGTCAAATTATGATTGCTTTTGCCTGACAGGACTTGTGGGAGGGCACTGCTGAATATGCAGGATTTAGCGGCGTCTGACATGCCCTGGAAATTCAACATCTTTGATGGCTTTGGCCTGTTATGGGGCTTGCTCTTTGGATTATTCATCGCAAGTGCACCGGGGATAGCTTGTCCCGCGAGTTGTCACTGCCTGGAGAAGAGTGGCATGGCTGTGGTCCAATGCATGTCTCGCAACCTGGAAAGCATCCCGCCAGATCTTCCGCGGGACACCGTTGTCCTACTTTTGGCCTCCAACCACATCACCCACATCCCCAACCACGCCTTTAAAGAACTGCACTACCTTCAGGAGCTGGACCTGTCCAACAACGACATTGAAACCGTGGACCTCGGAGCTTTTCAGGGCGTTTCCGACAGCCTCCGCGTTCTGGATCTGGCAAACAATCGCATCCAAAGCGTCCCCAAGGAGGCGTTTGCGCGCCTGCGAGCGAAAATCAGCCTCTCGAACAACCCGTGGCACTGCGAGTGCACGCTGCAGGAGGTCCTGAGGGAGCTGCGGCTGGACCCCGAGACGGTGAACGAGGTGGTCTGCCACACGGCGGTGCAGGATGAGTACGCGGGCAAGCCGGTGATCCAGGTGTTGGACTCAGGGATCAACTTCTGCAACTTTCACCACAAGACCACCGACGTGGCCATGTTCGTCACCATGTTCGGATGGTTCACCATGGTGATCGCGTACGTCATCTACTACGTGAGACACAACCAGGAGGACGCCAGGAGGCACCTGGAGTACCTCAAGTCGCTGCCCAGCAGCTCGCAGATCAGCAAAGACTTCGACACCATCAGCACTGTTCTCTAGCCGGCTTGTACGTACGGGAGGAAAAGTACGGTTATGTACCAAATGACTGAAAAGCTGTCGCAACACCAGTGTTTAAGCACATTATTCTGAGGTCTGTTGGTGACTAAAATGGGAAATTTCACATTTTCCTGCGTCCGATAAATAAATATGTACTTTTTTTACATTTAAGTTGTATTAAATACGAGTACACCTGGCTCTAGAACCGGACAGCCACAGCGAAAAAGCACAAAATAAACACAATACTCACATTTCCATGATAGATGATAGATCTAGACTGAGGAGATAAATGATCCCACTCTGGTGTCGATCCACAGTGGGATTGAGTTTGGATTGAGATGAATGAGTAGCTCCACTGTCTCTCCCAGTTACTTTGTCTCCATCGATTTATGTTTTTTCCGGTCACGGTTGCGGCCTTTTTTCCTGACTTTGGCTAACATATTAAAGGGGACATATTATGAAATTTCCACTTATTCAGTGCTTCTATACGTTAATTTGGGTATCTGGCATGTCTAACAACACAAAAACAGTGGAAAAAACAACTCACGCGGCTTGTTGTGGTTCCTCTATGTCAGAAACGATATGCTTGAGTGTGTCAAACGGGATCACCACCAACGTCTACGTAGATATCGAAGCACGCCCATGTAGGGAGTCTGGCTACGCCTCCCACCACCACATGCCCATGGTGCATTTAAAGGAACAGGCAAAACAGGTGAATCTGTGGGGAGGTGTTTTGACAGGGTAAAAAGGCTGTTTGAAATGATTCTTGTGGTATTTTGACTAAAATATGTTACAAACATTACATTAAGACCCCAAGGAACCAGATCAACTTGTGGAAAAATGGGCATAATATGTCCCCTTTAAATAGGGCAAGGTGTTAGCGTTCAATGTGCATAAAGCATTTATAACAAACCGTACGCGGGACACTACTGGCCAAGGAGACAAGGTTACTCTGAAAACACTGCATTGTTCATCATGTTCAAGAGACACATTCAAACTAGGAGAAGTTGCCATACTTTCGCAGCTCTGGTGTGTTTTTGGTACAGGGCTACTTTATTACCTGCCAATATTCCTGCATTGAAGGAACTGTGATGATGTAGACTAGAGGTATATATAAAAAGATGCACACAAAGTAAACTTATTTCTTGACAATTGTTTAATTGTGTTTTGGTTTCCATCAATTTCTGAGAAAAATACCTGATGACAGCCGCTGTTGCTCCGACGAGACTCGATCAGAGCAGTGAGACCGAACAACCTTTAAATGCATCAATGGAAATCCACCCGGTCGCCAGAAACAATCGTGTTGGCTTTGTGCAGCACATTACTTCATTAATCTGAGGATACAGTGAAGCTAAATGTTTCTGAACCAAAAGATTTATTTCATATCAAAATACGTGTGTATCAATGTTACAGTGTTTTAAGCACTCGGTGCAAAACTGCATCCTCAATTACGTTTAGGTTCAGGCATTATTTGGTTACGTTTAGTGAAATGTATTGTGTTGGGTTTAAATAAGTGTGTTTCTTATGGTTTCACACAGGACACAAAGAGTGGTCTCTTTTGCAAAAGTCTTGCATTTGACCTCATCAATCAGACTTAAGTGTAGACTTACTCTGACTAATCAGGAAAAGAATTGTGATACGTCGAAACCAAACATAATCCGGGAGCACTTTTTTTTGTTTTTAAAGATAATTGACAATGCAGTTTCATGATATGGCAAAGTCATTTTTGTTGACACAAGGCTGCAGAAGACACACGTGAACACCTTTAAACGGTGCATAGAAAGTGTTCACAGGAGTTCGCAGAGGAGGCGAGGCACAACACTCCCAAATCTCATCGGCATTCCTACGGACCTGCGCATAAAGAAGACGATCGGTCGAGTAAACTCACGTCTCCAGATAGGTTTGGAACGGAGATTAAAGTAACCCAGCACAAGCCACGCTGGCCAATGAGTGGTTCGTTAAAAGCGAATGAGTGATTTCAGAATAATAATTAATAGGTTGAAGGAGAGATATCTGTAAACCTTTCACATTCCAGCCTTTTGGGTCCATATTGAAGCCCTATGATAACCTGATATAGTTGCAGTACCTTGGGAGGAAGGTGAGACGTTGTAATACGTTTTGAATTTCACAGTTGTTTGAGAAACACGTGCAGAATCATATATGGTGACCCTATTTACATTTTTGTATTATTATCATTGTTTGAACCAAATGTTAATTGGAAGCCATATTAATCAGAAAACTGTCCCCTTGGACGGAAAGCCCATTCGTCTGTTTTACATGCAAAACAAGCTCCCATTGTTCCAAAGGCAGAGGCTCCGAAAATACAAACAGTCTTTGCATCATTTTGCAAAATTCTCTCTGTGATCTTACCAGGTTGTTCCCCGTACTAGAGCAAAGGAATGCCCAGCCGGACTCTGCCTTGGTTGACTTGCCCTTCTATTCTTACCCTAAACCAAACCAACCAATGAAGGCAACAAGTAACAAGATGTTGGTTATGCAGAAAATAAAACCGTGAAGGTCTAATAACATAGTTCTGTATGATATCAAGCCATGTCTGATAGTTGCTGGACATTTTGTTATGAGCATCGGGCCTTCGGAGGAATTTGTTTTCGTGATAACGAGCCGTCGAACAAATCGACTTTCATTTGTACGATTGGGGTTTCAGAACAACGGGCCCTCGGAAAGCGATGGTCGTTCCACTGCACCATTTCTCATGTACTGGTGTATCATCCGGTACACCACAGAGAGTAGATGAGCCGATTGAAATATTTTATTACATCTAGGAGTTGTTACATCACCGATTCAGATAAGTCATCACAAATTATTGATTGATGCAGCTTTGTGCTGATACTTTTCAGAGAAATTCTAAGGGTCCAAAATGACTGTGTTTGAATGTATTTTTGTTGGATGTCAATGTTCAGAAGTGTCAAACTCCACATGATATCTGTTAGTTGTCAACCACAGCTGCGAAACACAAACTATTTCCAGTACTAAAATGGACTTGATTGCACAGCTTTTTGGACACAAAGATAATTCAAGAGTTATGTCCAAGCCTCCTCTCTGGGACTCCTACACTATATCACTGTGCACCAAGTTGGACACCTGAATGTGAAGTCATCCTGCTGTCCTACCAAGGTATGCCTAGTGACTTATGGGGCTGGGGAGCCGTGTCATACAGGTGTTGATCCCCAATTCCCCAGATGGGTGGTTTTCCCGCCAAAAAAGGACACAAACGAGTCCCAGAAGACAACGACAGAACGTTAGCGTTACACAATTTTCTGTGATTGACAATTTACTGTACCTGTCCTCAAGAGGCGAGTCCCACTCATCTAGTAGATCAAGCAGGTTCAAATACAACAAATATTTGCAACTGCTTGACCCATAGGTAGAGATTTGTTTTTAGTGTTGCGTACTCTACTTACTTAAAGTAAAGTAGTCTTCTTTTGTACTACTGCAGGTCTATTTGTTACCGTGTCTCCCAGTGTTAAAGTGTGTGCTGGCCATTGAGTACACAACTTGTACAATCTACAGGCACGTACATGCCAACTGTGTTGCTATTTTTCTTAAAAATATGTCAAAGTGTTTGAGTGTCTTTGTATTGGTTGGATGTTTCTTCTTTATTTGTAGAATTAGTTTATGAGCTGTGAATTTCTGTGATGGAAATGGAAAGGGCTCCAATCATTTTGTTTGTGATGATTACTCAACATTTTTCTATCAGTTTGTTTCTATGTGATTCTTTTTTTTATGGATTTCAATGGACACCTTACCAGCAATTGAAAATAAAAATCAAATAGAAAAATTCAGTCTCCTCACATTTTGTATTATGGCTCCATAATAGATGAAGGACGGAAATGTTTTGAAACACTTTAATAATTGGACCTTCTGTCTTTCAGATTTTTTAACCTCCCGTTTTCAGTAACTTAATTTGCAACAAACTGCAGAAATAAAAGGAGCAAATCGATGACATTATTTAAAAATTAGCTTTAATTGCATTTCCTGTTGATGCAAAATATCAATGCCAAGAACTATTCTCCCTGAAAAGGAGAAACACTACAAGTAATAAAGATCGCGACAGGTTGTTTCTTGTCTGATGGATCAATCTCGTTTACTTGAAAGTTATTGCAATTGTATTTATTCTATTATTTGAGCAAAAATATATAGATGTATACACGGTCCAGCTTAGTCATCGAGGAGTAGAGAGGAGCGGAGAGGACCAGCCTCAGGCCAAAGCCTGCTGCCTGGTCCTCTGCGGTCCCGGGGTGACACTAGCGCAGAGGCAAAACCAGGCGAGGAGGCAAAACACACATTATTTAACTCAGGTAAACTCAACTGTTTCACAGCTCGTGGTCTAGGCTGGTTGAATTCTTAATTGTATGTCTTTACTTATTGCCTCCAATGCGTTATTGCCCACACTGTGTATTTTCACCTCTCGGCAGCCCCGTTAATTTAAGGAACTATTAGCAGTAAAACTTGAAGATGTTCTCTCCAGCTCCCCGCACATGTAAGTCAAAGGTCATGGCTCAACACAACTAGAGGCAGTTTAACACTAATTCCTGGGCGATATAACCCTTTATGTCCACGTCAGCATTTTGCCAACAGAGAATGAAAGAAAAGAACATCGTTGTCCATCTGTAGGTCGCTGCCTCTCGAGTCCAGCAGGAGAAAACAGAGCGCCATGGCCTCACAGGGTGTTGACCTCACTCAAACTGATCTACATGTACAACGGCATACTTGTTGTAATGTCGCCCACTGGCATGCTTTCCTTCGTTTGTACATTCTGGATGTTTTCCCTTTGCACCATCTGCTCATTGAAAAATCATTAACACTTTAATTGAAGACCCTGATCATTATTCTGAGGAAGACTTCTCGTTCTGAAGCCCTTGAGTTTTGCGACCAACACTGGTCTGGGTCTTCAATGAGAAGAAGAAGAAACTCAATATAGATTTTATAATCCATTCTGTGGCCTTTACTGATCATTCGTATTCATCCAGCAGTATATATTTTGAATCAAGGGTTGAACCATTGCATCAGGCCAACATGATCTTTTATTAAAATTGGGAATATTGCAGGTGGTTTGACATATTTCATTATATTTCATTTTGTGGTGTAATATTTTTTAATAACAAATGTTAACATTTTAAATAGCAAACAACCCACAATGGCCCCTCGAGATGCAATCACGTGCCATGCAGACAAACTTTAAACAAACTCACCGAAATTGTATTACGTTTTGAAAGATATGAACAAACAGTCAAGCCCCGCCTCCTCCCTGGACTGTGTGGTGGGGGCGTGGCTCCAGACTGATCTCCTACTGGCTCCTTGATTACAGAAGCCTCACCTGCTCGAGCAACCAAGCTGTCTTCAATTAACTAATCAATTGACTTTGCCCTCCTGCGTATCGACCCCGGTTCCTCCTCGTTGTCTCAGCTCCCCGGGTAGCGATTGCGTACACGTCGAAGAGTCAAACTAATTGTGTTTGCCTTGCCTCTGACTCCGTCTCTCTTGATCCTACAGTTATACTTCCTCCAGGGTTCCCCAGCCTGCTATTTCCTGCCCGGCAGGCACGTGCACAGATAAACCCCTAGTGGTGCTCAAGCTCCTCCCCTTTTGCCCTGGATGAGACGAGTGCCCTTTCTGCTGAAGGCACTATCTTTCTTCATTCATCAGCATTTAACAATAAAAGTTACTTTCGCCGTCATGGATTCCCCCCAAATGCGCTCACAACCCCCCCCCCTACCCCCTCCTATTATATGGCATTTTTTGCTCCCATCATTTTGTTAATGAAAAATAAATTGTAATTGTCAATATGAAAACATGTCATTTTGTTTAGCGCTCACCTTTTCTCATGACACAATGTGTAGCAGGTGTTGCGTATAGCAACCAATTGACTTGCTAACTTTAAGTTATAGTGATCGATAGATAAATCATTTTGGTGATAGGTGCCCTTTTTGGGGGTTTGAGCACCTGCCTCCGTGGTATTGCATTTCTATTTTTTTGTGGAGTTAATAAATATAACATCTAATTTGTCTAAAAAGCATTCTGGAAGAGTTTTTCACATCTTTTATGTGATACGATACTGCTCTGGTAATAATTATGTGGTGAAATCTACCGTGCTAAATCTTTTTGTCCTTGAAAAGACACTCAAGGACTCTCATAATAGAAAAATGTCTCTCCTCACTTAACAAAAAACATTACAAATACTATATACGATAAACACTGGAAAGGGCATTGTAAGCTCTGTAGGGTGTTCATGCGTGACTATTCAAAGATATGCATGTCTGTAATCCATTGACATTGAGGTGGAAACATCATCAAGACTTAGGGACCAAAAAAAGTAACAACTTGAAACACAACATTCCACAGTGTCTTTATGGAGGGTAAATCTTCACACTGGCCTTCAGTGACGAGAGCATGTGATGACGGTTTGGGTCGTCGATCATTCCTAGCCATTACCCGTCTCACCATAAACTACCAAGTCTCTCATATTCGGACGTTTTTTGGACCATTCGGAGGGCGTGGGTAGCAGTTGGCGGAGAGACCGCCAAGGACGGTCACAGTTTGAATCCCTCAAATGGTGAATATGTCTCACTGTGTTCTCGAGCAAAGCGATGGCCGGCCACATCTCATCCCAAATCTCCATATAGCTTCATGGATATGCTGAATCATTTCAGGCATCTAGACTGCTACCATTCCAGTAGCCTTTGTTTACTTTTTTTTCTATTCTACCGGCTTTTTGGTTTTCAAGGGAATTATTTAAACAATTCTTGAGAGTTATAAATGTAATTAAAAACGTATTTGTATGGAAGATGTATGTGGTAGTATATATAAATATATATATATATATATATATATATATATATATATATATATATATATATATATATTTTTTTTTTTTTTTTTTTTCTTCTTTTCTTTATTTTATATTAATTTTCTGAATTATTTTAATTTTAATTTAGGATAGGAATTAGGAAAAAGTGTAGATTGAATATTCAGAAAGAAAAATTTCATCCTCCGCTTGCCGAAAGATTGCAACATTTCTTTTCAGATTAGTGGAGTCGTAGTGCTTACAATAATTCCAAGAGTGGGTTTCACTTCTTACCATATATTATAGTAATAAGCATTTTCTGGGACCAGTTCCTCTTGGGGATAGGGAGGCAAGGGAGAGCCAGGACTGAGCCGACTGTCAGGCCCGAAATTAGAGTTTTGCCCAAGAGACTCCGAAGCTCGAAAAACACTGCCGCTTTTATTTTTCTCCACAAAATCAATAAAATCCATTATTGTAATTTTTAAATTACAGTTCATTTAAAAACACCCGCTAGTTTTTTAAAGTGTGATTGCCTGCTCTTTTTAATATCACAGCCACTGTATCAACAGGCCTCTTGTGGAGAAAGCCCCGGACTGGGAATTGCAGCATGTTTTTTTTGCAATACTCTCATTTAGATGACAAAGCACTTTGCTCTCCCACCGGATCGTGAGCCGTTCGTCATTTCACCGTCTCTGCAACCTGCTGTCATTAACTTAACTCCACAGGTGTTGGGAGGAGAATGCGTTCAATTAACCGCCGCCGCTTTGGTTCCAGCTCCTCCTCGGGTGGTCACCCTCGCTCTCCATCACTTCTCCTTCCGTGGGTTGTAGCTTCTCAACGAGGTGTTTCTTTATTCCGGTTTGTCTGACTCGATTACAACAGATTTCCTGAGAAGTAATATGTTGTATATGTGTGGATAATAATGACATTTGAATAGTGTATACTCTCTGTTTTCAGTTGCGTAAAGGGTATATTGATTTCTACTCATGCAAGCAATGCTTTGTCAGCAAGTCTTGCAATCTCCACCAAAAAAATCAAATTGCACTTTAACGAAAAAAACATTTCCTTGTGCAAGCACCAGGCAGTCGCTTCATCGCTGCAGAGATTAATAGGAGGCTATTAGGTGCATGTAAACGTTATCCGTGACCCAATCTTATTGAGGGCATTCGATAACGGGATGTCTGAAACTGACAAGCGGTGCGGCGGAGTAAATCCGATTAAATCCGATTTTTTCGGTGTAGCCAATCAATGAGGTGACCTGCTTCGGAGAAATGTTTAGTCAATGGATTTTTTAAATGGGGACAACCCGAGATGTGGAGGCTGCCCAGGCCAGCAGACGTGTGATCAAAGTACACGGTGGAGCGTCTGAAGCATCAATTACTGCACCACAGCCGCCCTTTCACCAAAAGGTGTTGTAGACATGCATTTTAAATTGGCTCGTCCTTTCTGGAGGAAGAATAAATTCATTATGTTCACTGGTAACATTTTGCTTCCATTGCAGGAAGTGTTGTAGAAGAGGTTGGGCTGGATTGCAGTCGCATGTCAGGCCATACTGAAACCAGACTGGGCACTCGGTAGAGCGCATACCTTCGCATATCACAAGATTTGGTATTGAATTCTGAACATAAAAATGTACCGTGCTATGGTAAAAAGAAGATTGATCTTTTCATGACCTTGACCTTTGACCCGATCGATCCCAAAATCTAATCTAATTCTTTCCCTCGATAATAACCAATCATTCCACTAAATTTCATGCAATTCGGTTTAATACTTTTTGACTTATGCGAATAACACGCACGCACGCATACAAATACACAACGATCAAAACACTACCTTACGCATTTTCAAAGCAAAGGTAACAATGAATGCACTCATGTTGGCCAAGTGTGAGTTGATAGGATTGACACCAAAGTCATTTTCATACACGAAATTAGAGAACTCCACCAAAATGAAAAATACTGTAGAGAGAGGTAGTCGTGACTCAATGTAAATATGTTAAATGGCTTGAGATAAACTCCTCCAACTTAATTTAATTAATAATTCTGTTCAGTGATATCGGTAGATGTTCAACAGCAACAACCAAAGTTGTTTTTAGGGCTTTTGACATCTCCCTGTTTCATCACTGCGGTTATAATTATGGCAGTGGGCTGAATGAATTCAGTCGGATGAAAGAACACGATTGAATGTTGGTCTGAGTGTTTTTAAATGTAATTAAATGCTTTCATAATCCATGAAATGCTTCTGCGATAGCATTTGAAACAAAGCTTGGACAAAGTTTGTCTCAACGAATGTCAAAAGACGCAGTTTGACAGACACAATTTGGGCTGACATGTGATTGCACCTTACCAGATTCAGGGTGGCTCAAGGCAAACTCTTATTATTCTTGGGATGGCATTGCACCATCTCATCCATGTGTTAGGTTGTAATAGTTTATTTTGATAACATCTGCAGAGATCATGTGTTTAAAATGTATATATATATATAGAAAGATATTATACTAGAAAATATTAGGGAGAATATTGATATTGTTATTCATGTATTATGAAGCATAGGGGTAATGTTTACTCTATGCAAATGTAAATGGCTAGAATGAATGTATGTTGCATGAGAGTGACTCTGTTTGTATTATAGATTGACGAAGCCGGTTGAATTTCGTGACGTGACTTACAATAACAAGACGGGACCTTTATTGTGAAAGTGACTTTAATACAGAAAATAATAGACGGGACTTTTATTTTAAAAATGCTTAAAAAAATACGGAAATGACGTTTTGAGCCGGGACCAGATATAAAATGCTCGGGATTAGAGAAATCGGGTCTCTTCCACAGGTATTTTCGACACCGGAAGGAGGGAAGAGGAGCCGATGAAGACCACGATCGTGAGCCTTGACTGTTTGTTCTACACTTACTGATATTAAATGTTCATAACTGAATTCACGCGCGTCCGGAAGCCTGTTTTCCATCATTTGCGAAGTGCCCGGTTTCAGAACCTCCTTACACATGACACAAATGTATCGTTTTCCTCAATTAGGTCTTGTTGTTCGCCTCATGTTTTTATTCTGCCATTTTAACATTGTTCTCCTGTATTTTATTTGCTTTGTCTCTAGATTGTATTTGTAATGTCATGTTTTTAGGTTTGTTTATAACATCAGCATCATTGGGACTACAGAGGAAGAATAGCCTCCATTTACTGAAATGTTTTTATCAATGTGCACTGTCCCTTATTAAATAAACCCAGTTAAAAAAATCTAGCTTATAAGTGCCCTAACCCAGTGGTTCCCAAACTTTTTCTGTTAAGAACCCCTTTGATGATATAGGAACATTGGAACACAGTGCATGTCACGTTGGTTATTTTATATTGTTTTACCGGTGTATGTGTGTGTCTGTGTGTGTGGGTTGGTGATGAAGCCGCGACCCCCCTGTAGTACCACCGCGCCCCCCTAGTGGTCGCGACCCCCACTTTGAGAACCACTGCATTAAAGCAAAATGGGAAAAGGAATCTGGGATAGATATTTCTGAGGAAGAATGGACATTAATATGGGGGTACCAATGGAAATGTACCAGTTCAATGAGCTGGCGAGAGTTTAACTGGAAAATTTACTCAAGATATTTCATTACACCATCTCAGACATCTCACTATAGCGATACCACTTCTGAATGCTGGAGAAAATGTGGACACCAAAGCGCAAACCATTATCACATCTTCTGGGACTGTCCCATCATTAAACACTTCTAGAAGGCGGTACACAATACTTTACAGGACATCTTTCGCGAGGACATTCCTTTGGACTTTAAGATTCTGTACCTTGGAAATTTACCTCAGAGTTGGCCGAAAGGGGACAGACTCTTGATTAATGCATTGTTGGTGGCCAGCAAAAAGTCTGTTACTAGAAAATGGTTACTACCAGAGTGTCCTACAATTACATCTTGGAGAGACATCGTAACGGATATCTACAGAATGGAGCAGATCACAGCTCATGTCAATCAAAGAACAGAAACATTTCTTAAACACTGGCAAAAGTGGTGCAACTATGTCACAGATAAATGGCCTGACTGTATTTCTTTACTCTATGGAAAATGATTTCTCCCTGCTTTATTTATTATTATTATTAGTTTTATTACTATGGTATTGTTTATTTATTTGCATATGTGTTTTTTTTCTACTTTTTTTTCTTCTTTCTTTTATTTTGAACACTAATTTAAAAAAAAGTAAAAAAAAAAGGTGCTCAGCCATTGGTCTACTGAAAGCTGCTCAGCCATTGGTCCACTGGAAGCTGCTCAGCCATTGGTCCACTGAAAGCTGCTCAGCCATTGGTCCTCTGAAAGCTGCTCAGCCATTGGTCCTCTGAAAGCTGCTCAGCCATTGGTCCACTGGAAGCTGCTCAGCCATTGGTCCACTGGAAGCTGCTCAGCCATTGGTCCACTGAAAGCTGCTCAGCCATTGGTCCTCTGAAAGCTGCTCAGCCATTGGTCCACTGAAAGCTGCTCAGCCATTGGTCCTCTGAAAGCTGCTCAGCCATTGGTCCACTGAAAGCTGCTCAGCCATTGGTCCACTGAAAGCTGCTCAGCCATTGGTTCATTGAAAGCTGCTCAGCCATTGGTCCACTTAAAGCTGCTCAGCCATTGGTTCATTGAAAGCTGCTCAGCCATTGGTCCACTTAAAGCTGCTCAGCCATTGGTCCACTTAAAGCTGCTCAGCCATTGGTCCACTGAAAGCTGCTCAGCCATTGGTCCTCTGAAAGCTGCTCAGCCATTGGTCCTCTGAAAGCTGCTCAGCTATTGGTCCACTGAAGCTGCTCAGCCATTGGTTCACTGAAAGCTGCTCAGCCATTGGTCCACTGAAAGCTGCTCAGCCATTGGTCCTCTGAAAGCTGCTTAGCCATTGGTCCACTGAAAGCTGCTCAGCCATTGGTCCTCTGAAAGCTGCTCAGCCATTGGTCCACTGAAAGCTGCTCAGCCATTGGTTCATTGAAAGCTGCTCAGCCATTGGTCCACTGAAAGCTGCTCAGCCATTGGTTCATTGAAAGCTGCTGAGCCATTGGTCCACTGGAAGCTGCTCAACCATTGGTCCACTTAAAGCTGCTCAGCCATTGGTCCTCTGAAAGCTGCTCAGCCATTGGTTCTTTTAAAGCTGCTCAGCCATTGGTCCTCTGAGAGCTGCTCAGCCATTGGTCCACTGAAAGCTGCTCAGCCATTGGTCCACTGGAAGCTGCTCAGCCATTGGTCCACTGAAAGCTGCTCAGCCATTGGTCCTCTGAAAGCTGCTCAGCCATTGGTTCATTTAAAGCTGCTCAGCCATTGGTTCATTGAAAGCTGCTCAGCCATTGGTCCACTTAAAGCTGCTCAGCCATTGGTTCATTGAAAGCTGCTCAGCCATTGGTCCACTGAAAGCTGCTCAGCCATTGGTTCATTGAAAGCTGCTGAGCCATTGGTCCACTGGAAGCTGCTCAACCATTGGTCCACTTAAAGCTGCTCAGCCATTGGTCCTCTGAAAGCTGCTCAGCCATTGGTTCTTTTAAAGCTGCTCAGCCATTGGTCCTCTGAGAGCTGCTCAGCCATTGGTCCACTGAAAGCTGCTCAGCCATTGGTCCACTGGAAGCTGCTCAGCCATTGGTCCACTGAAAGCTGCTCAGCCATTGGTCCTCTGAAAGCTGCTCAGCCATTGGTCCACTGAAAGCTGCTCAGCCATTGGTTCATTGAAAGCTGCTGAGCCATTGGTCCACTGGAAGCTGCTCAACCATTGGTCCACTTAAAGCTGCTCAGCCATTGGTCCTCTGAAAGCTGCTCAGCCATTGGTTCATTTAAAGCTGCTCAGCCATTGGTTCATTGAAAGCTGCTCAGCCATTGGTCCACTGAAAGCAATATATAAGACAAAACAAAGAAATAAGAGGCATTCAACTCGCGGAAAGAGAGCATAAGCTAGCCTGCTACGCAGATGATGTACTAGTTTATATTAGCCAGCCAACACCCAAATGTTATCATATAACTATAATCCAACATCAGAAATTGAGAGGAAATACCCATGGTCATGGCAAGCAAAATCCCTTAAGTACCTAGGCATAACTATTACAAAAGATTTGTCAAAACTATCAGAATATAACTACTCACCAATAAACAAAGAAATCAAAGAAGATATCACAAGATGGAACCTCATACCTTTCTTTAGTTTCAGTTCAAGAATACAATCTATTAAAATGAACATATTACCCAGATTGTTATATCTATTTCAAACCCTACCTATATAAGTTACTCAGAGCCAGCTTAATGAATGGGACAAGATGGTGTCAAGATATGTGTGGCAAGGCAAGAGACCAAGGGTTTGTCTCAAAACACTGCAGTTAGTAAAGGAGAAGGGAGGATGGGGTTTGCCATCCCTCAAGGAATACTACTATGCCGCCCAGACAAGAGCTATAATATGCTGGTGCAATCCTTCATATGAGGCACAGTGGAAAGACATTGAAGAAAAAATATTTCCCATCCCATGGGATGGGAAATATATGGCAATACAAGCAATACAAGCAATCATAGCTGACTCTAAACTGCAACAATACATAAACAGTCAAAGTCACCCTTAAGGTGTGGAAAAATATCATTAGGGAATACAAACTTGAAGGAGATCTACTGTGCCTTAAATGGTGTGGATATGACTTGGATTTTACACCAAATAAAATGGACACCAGATTAAAAAATGGAGAGATACTGGAATAACTGCTTTATGCAATATTATGAAGGGAAACAAACTGTTAAGTTTTGAAATGATTAAAGAAAATTATCTTTTGGAGAAACAGGACTTCTTTAGATACTTACAGTTGCGGCATTTTGTCAATGAAAATGTTAAAAAGGTAACAGAGGTAAACTCCGGTTTTATAGAACTGTTTAAAAGAGCATATAAATCAAATTGCAATAAAGGGGCAATATCAGCCATATATAAATGCTTTCTAGAGCTTAAAACTCATTCAACAGCATACATTAACCTATGATTTCTCCCAAAAAAAAATTCAAAGAACTATATATATATATATATAATAATACACATATATACAAAACACACACACACACACACATACATACATACATACACATGCACATATACATAAAGCAAAACAAACAAACCAGAATTTCAAGAACTTGTGCCCATTAACCCATTAACCGTTACTTATGCTTCATCAATGTTGTTACGTCTGAGGAAGGATCCCCAAACCTATACGTCTCCTATTATAGAAAGTACAAATGTAAAAATAATGGCTGATGTACAGATCAGCATGTAAATAAATTAGAGGAGCACAGGCATTTGTTTTTTTCCCACTTCAAGCACTCGCATATACTGTAGGTAATATATTGAAGAGTGGGATTTGTGTTCCCTGTAGTCTGAATTATATCTTCCATAACTGAGTATTACGTTCTCGTTTTCATATTAGTATGCACGGTCGGGGCACGGCAACAACTTTGGAACGAGTAGCCTGAGGAAGAGTACTTAGGAAGCTTATTATCAAAGACTTTTATTTGAAAGTGCTTTCAAAGTAAGAACAAATGTTTTCCATGTTTTGATTGATCGGGAGACCAATCTAGTGTGTTCTACTTTGTATATTTGTTGTCTTCTTATGAAATGATAACAATAAAAAGGAGCGAATAGTGTTGTTCTCATTAATCTTAGCATGCTGACCATGGACCAGAACCAGGCCCTGGTGACTGTGGATATGTCACTGAGAAATGTTCTCAGGGATGTTTTCTCCTCTGTGGACTCATGTGCAACCAGGACTGGAGAGACCAGTACTAAGTCAAAATCCACCCGCTGTATTGAGTGATCTATACGCCTGGTCCCTACAGGCAGTGGCACGGACTACCCTGGGCCAGACGAGGTTCTGGATCATACAATTTCAATCAGATTTCAATCCATCCACACAGCCGTCGGTCTCTTAAGGGGCGTTCACACCAAAAGCGATGCGATTTTCGCCCCTAGTTAAAATATTTCAACTTTGAGGCGGTGATTTCGCAACTCAGGCCAATCAGCTCGGCTCTCGTAGCGCTGGAGGCGGAAGTCTTTCAGGCGTAACAGTAACTTCATCGGTGAAAGCGACCGAGCTGAGTGAGCCTACGGGTGATGTCATCAACCCAAACACGAGGGGGTTAGTGTGTGGGACGTCCTCAACAAGTATGAAGCAGAACTAGTGGTTAGTTATTCTGGTGGATGAAGGAGATGATAACGGTCTTTACGGAGACGAGACACAGAGATAAGCCCCGCCCCTCGCGGAGCGTCTCAACGCTTATGGTGAGAACACGGTGAATGGTCGAGAGAGTAAACTCACGCGTTTTGGGCGACGCGAAAAATCGCATCGCTTTTGGTGTGAACGCACCTTAAAGTGACCTTGAGCACTCCAAGTCCCCGAGCCCGCTTTGCATCATGATAAAGTTCATTGAATGAAGGCCCCAGACCCACATCCCACTTCCCGAGATCATAGTCAGAGCAGCGTCTGAAAACACACGTTTGATGGGAAGGCGGGTCATCTGCTCGCTGTGTCGTCCATTCTCAGTAGAGCATATTTTATTCTATGATGGACAACCACAGACACTCATTGATGAGGGAGAAGTGATTGGCGCTTTTGCTTCAATGCGCCTCAAGACAGATTAGGATTTTAAAGATGCGATTGCAGGATTGGATCATCTCGTGTCAGTACGCAAACTAGCAAACAGAAAACAGTCGAAGAGAAATGCATTAGATTGGTTGTGACCACTCAGGTCATCATAGCATGTGGGAGATTGTTTCTTAAACCACTGAATAAGTAATTTCCGTCAAACTCTGAATTGGATTGAATCTCACAATTGGATTAATCTTTTATATTTTGTTCAGACATCAACGTGACAGATGATGAATCCTACTGATGTCTTGTGCCCCGAGGATTTTACATTTCTTGGTGTTGGTGAAATATAGTGAAACTACTGTTGAGTGGATTTCCATTACATTTAAAAGACATATTCATGGTCCCCTGATAATATAACCTCCTGATTTGGTGATCCTCCTCACTTTCCATATAGCACCTTTTAGCATCAGGTAAAATATTATTCTTATTTAAAAAATACACATCTAGTTGATTGAATATGACTCCTCGAGTTAGCTTTTAAAAGCAATAGGGGACTTTTATTGTGAAGGATTTAAAGGCAATTATGTTTATGACAGGTTTGTTTGCAGCTCTTCAATAAATCAAGTCTACTAATACTGCACGGAGGAGAAGTATGCAGCAAAAATAACAGGTGACTTTTATTGTGTAGAATTTATAAGAAATACAACCTTTTTATCCACTGTTCTGCAGGCGCCCATTTGACATTAAATATACATTTATTCATCCATCAAGTCGACTCTTATGGCAATTTCAGAGATTGTTTTGCATGATGGTGAAAATCTGTCTAGTTTCAGAGACTAAGCCCTCCATTGTTGTGCTTGTCCTTCGTTTCTTATTATGAGCTAAACAATAAAACATATTGCAGCCCAGAGGGACAGACATACTTCACTTCATTTAACCAGCTTGTTGGAAAAGAGGATGACAATCCCTCCGGAAAAAAAGACAATGATTTGTTACCCTGGCTTCTCAGTGATTGTAGTGATCACTCCTCAGTGCTGCGATGTCGGTGGTATTGATTTGCCCTGATATTCATCTTCCAATCACCTTTGTGCTTCATGTGAGCTGGAACACCTAAACTCCTTTAAGGGTGTTTACAAAGCAGGAGGAGGAGCTATTTTTAGACGACCCGCTCGCACAGCTAAAGGGCATCTAAAGAACACACATTAAAGACACCTTTGTGTATTTGTACTCTTTAGAGCTCATGCTCGGTCCTTTTTGTATGAAACGCTCGTAAAAATTCAGATAATTGAAAGCAAAATGCAATATTAGACAATGCTGTCTGATATTGCATTTTGCTTTTAATTACCTCTTGGCCTTGGTCTTGTTCTCTCTGGAAGGATATCAATGGAGTGATTCATTCTGAAATGTATGGACTTTTACAAGTGTATTTCATACAAGAAGTCCACATTAACTTTTCTTTTTATCAAAGGAAAGTCAATGTTTTGTCACAATGTTCTCATCGTCAGTACCCAAATAAATATTCCCACCACAGCAAGGCCATTGATGGCAGAGAATTGAAAAAATAAGCTGAATGCAGGGCAACAAAGCACAAGCTTCAAGGTAAAAAAAAACCCACGTCATGTTAATCACACACCCCGTGCAGTGGCTTACAGAAGAGTAAGCACCCGGAGAACAAGCCACAAGGCCGTTGGGAATCTTCCAACCCCCAACACTTGAAAACATGGAGACTCGTCCCTGCCGGAGACTGGATTCTCAGCTCCGGAGAAGATGATGCTCACCACACACTTGACATCTTAATACGTGCTAGAAGGACTGATTCACTCTGAAAAGCATCTGCGATATCTGCTCAGGTATCATAGCAAGTGGGTGCTCTTCAGTCGTATGGATTCATTGAATATAGATTGTTGCAATGGTTGAAGGCAAAGCACTGGAGACATGAGAACATGTTGAGAAGGGAATCACCAGTGGGATTACTTCCTCGGAAAAAGAACATATTGTTAGAGGTTTTCTTCTTTCATAAAGCCTATTATATCATGCACCTGTCATTGGTGTCAAATAACACATCAGTTATCCACACTGTTGGAGTGGGTGACATGTACCTAATTTACCATGAACAAAAACGGTAGTATGTTTTTTAATCCATACACCAGCCTGCTGCAGTAACTACTCACTATAGATATTTGAGTGAGTATTCTTGGCCCAAAAAGTAGTCCCAAATAAATGGAGTGAAAAAGCAAAAAACTTAAATTTAGTAATATATAACATATATATATATATATATATATATATATATATATATATATATATATATATATATATATATATATATATATGTTTATTTTTGGATTTAGCATCTTTATTAGGAATTAGACAGTGTATAGGAAGACAGGAAGTATCTATAAACTCATCGTATACATTTTAGTCGTTTCATGTGATATGTTGACAGCAGATGGAATAAAACAAGACTTCTCCCTTTAAAGCTTGACTTACCAATATTTTATTATTAACAACAGACCAAAGGATAGACATTTAATTTCTAATTTCTTCCCCACTGCTCTATGAGCGCCTTTCAGCTCTTTGTTTTAGTTTCATGTCCCTCAACTTTACTCTATAGCACTGGAGGGTCCGAGGCTGGCGAAGGGGTTGTTACCAAATATCTCTAATTTGTCTCATAGGGCTTTACAATCTGTACAAATATGACATCTCTGACCTTTGACCTTACATCGTTTCAGGGAAGACTCCCAAAAAATTGAAAGGAAAAAGAAGGGAAAAAAGGGAAGAACCCTTCAGGAGATCAACAGAGGAGGATCCCTCTCCAGGATGGAGAGAAGAATAGATGTCATGTGTACAGATGAATAATGTTACAGAGTTACATAAACACATTCAATGAATATAACATAAATATATGAATAGTTTATAGTAGATGACAATCCAGACATCCTCGATCCATGAAACAGAAGGAGGTAGAGAGGATCTAATGCAATCTAATTTAAGTACATGATGCATAGCGAAGGCTTCCATTTGCAGCAATTGCATCCTTGGCAGCACCTGGCGCTGACCCGCCGCTCTGCCCCATTTGGCACGTGGCCGGTCATTTCAAAAGGGGTGAAAAAAAGAGATTTGTGTCGCTGCAAAACTGCATCAGGGTTTTCCAGCGAGAAGAATACCCACAGGGAAATTTAGTGAGCCTCACGCCGTTTCTCAATTCAAAGTACACGACTACAGTCTTGTGTTCTTTTGGAGTCCGGACTTGGGGGTCCAGACTCCGGAGGACGGGACGACGGGAGGACGGTCTTTTCTAAACTGTTACACCAAGAGTGGTTTGCTCTACACTCGTATTAACAGTGTATTGCAGTACACAAATACATGTTTGTTTTTCCATACAGGGTCAAGCAGTGACATGACCAATGACTCGGGTTAATGTGACTTCACAGGACTAGAAGCTTCTGAATTACAATGTGAAATGAACTCTTGCTCAGCTGGAATAAAAAGCTTTACCGGAATCAATGTATCCTCATTTTTCATACAGCTCAAGTGGAACACTGAGTTAAAGTTGATCTTAATAGCTAACAACATTGATTTGAAATGTATCTGCATTTAATGATTTATTGACAAATGAGCTAATTGCTAAAGGCATTGGTTTGCATATGAACTGTGTCCTCATCAATATCTTTGGAGGACCGAATTGCGCCGACCAATGTTTGGAGCAAATTCATTGGCATTATCTTTACAGTTATATTGGGTAACTCTGATTTCCCCTGCCAGAGTTACGTCTCCAAGGTGACCTAGCATGCTGGCATTTGATTGTCTGAAAAGAGAGGTTGTTAGATGGCTCACGTTAAGTGCAGATACCACATTTACAGCCAGACACAGCAGGAGGTGAGAGCTGATTGGTGCGTTTCATCTATTTTTCCTGGTAAAAAGGATAAACTGCTTTGTGTGGAGACTTTCCTCTGATCGGAGTTCATTGTCCTCGTTGCCCCCCGGCTTGGAGACATCTTTGTTCTGTTGGCAAAGAGGCGGTGAAGTACACTTGAGTGGCGAAGTTACATTTAAGTGGAATATAAGTCGCACAATAGTGAGATGAATGCCCTGTCAGAAATAAGTTGTTTTGGTTTGTTGTTTATTGACCTAAAAAAAAATGCTGCATGCAGAGCAGTGTGCTATTTTGAAATCCATTCATCCATTTTCTAAACTACTAATTCTGTTCAGGGTGTGGTCTGGCTAATTTAATGCACAGCAGAATATAGGGCACAAGGGGTCTCCTTTGAAATATTGTGACTTTATTCTCATTAAAATTCTCCTTTATTCTAGTATATTCGTAAAATAAGAAGACACGGATATGTGGGATCCATTTACAATGTGCAGAAAATGTGTTTCCTGGAAAATTGTCTTTGGCATAATATTTTTAAATCTTGAATTGTCATCGGGGGCTTGATTTTTGTTTTCTTTTTCTTCGAGGCGTTACCAACAATTACTTTGTGCCTAACAATTCACCAGAATGCAGGTAAATAATGTGGTTGATGCTCATAACTGTGGAATGAGCGTCATGATGATGTTTACTATCAAAGCCGTGTGATTTTAAAGGGTGATGAAAACGTGTGATGGAGAGAAAAAAAGCAAAAAAGGACATTGAATCATTCTCAGTCTTTGATGATGATCGACAGAAAAAGGGCTGAGTAAGAGGAAACACTGCAGACACATGCTGGCACAAACCGCTGTGTATTAATTACAAGGCAGATTTATTGTGGATTATTGCAAAATCAAACAAACAAAATCGATACAATCCTTCATGATGCTAAGGTTGATTCATTACTCATCTGTCAGCTTCTCTCTGAAAGCTAATACCTCTTGTCTGGCGACCTGATTAAGTCACGCCAACAAAGTTATTTATTGCCTTGGTATTTAAAGTAGTGAGTAACTAGGATAGGGAAAACACCATTTATTTACTATTAACTCATTTAACATAACATGTTTTATTGCAAATGAATAGAGGAAATACAAACTTGGGTGTATTTCGTAAGTCATGATCCAACTGACAGTGGTAAACGGACCTGTACTTTCTAGTCTTCCGACCACTCAAAGCACTTTAACACTTCATGCAATCTTCACCCATTCACAGCCATTCATACACCGGTGGGAGGAGCTACCACGCAAGGTGCTACTATAAGGACTAACCGAGGCCACATTTACACATGGCCGGGTATTTACAGAAACAAATATTTCTGCCCCTCCGGTTTCAAAAATAACGTTGTACACACAAGGTCGTTTTCAAAAAAGTTTCTGTTTATATGAATCTGCATAAATACGCCGTCCGCATACGTCTTCATAGGACGCTAACATGACGTGAAGCATCTTTAGCCGCATACTGTGACGTTTGACAACCTAAAACTCTTTTTGACTTAGTTCACGCGCAAACACAAAAACAGTTTAGAAATCTCCACTTTGGCCGGAGTTTTTAGAAATGATCGTTTTCCATGATAAAACCTCAGTTTTTGTTTAAATGAAAGGCCAAAACAAATGAAAATATATGCGTTTTCCCATCGTATAAACAGGGTCTAAGATTCTCACACTGCAGACACAGCTACGGGAGCAATTCAGGGGTTAAGTGTCTTGCCCAAGGTCACATTGACATGGGCAAGCGCAGGCAGGCATCGAACCACCGATCATCTGATCAGTGGACGACCCTGCCCCCCCACTGACCCGCCTAGGTCAATCCGGATGCCTGTACAGAGCAGGGCGGTTACTCAAAACTACTCTAGAGTTTTAATACATAGTTTATTGCCCTAGAAAATCTAGAGCAGTGTGATATTTTGGAATGTATTCATCCATTTTGTAAACCACTAATCCTGTCCGGGCTGTGGCAGCACTGATTGCCAGGATGTCATTTGATTGGGAAGGAAGCCTTAGAACCAGTTCCAAACCACATCATACAGAAATATTGACTTGGAGAAACACATCGCACACGTACTGTCACAAGAAAAACAACATTCCTCTTATTAATAATGTAAGAAAATGCATGTCTCTTTGATAAGAAATGTGTATTAAAGGGATTCCCATGAAAACACACCAATAAACGAAATACAGCCTGCAGGCATTGGGTAATTGTTGGCAAGCGAAAATGCACTCCGGTCTGGATGATGCAAAATGTGTTCTTCAATATTTACTGCTAGCTTTCAGAACGTCCATTATCAAACTCAATCAGAAAGGTTAAGACAGCAAGGTGAGTACCAATAAATAACGGACTGCTACAAGGGTCCCAGTCCATCCAGCCCATCATTGGGTCAGACCATTGGAGCGGGCTAAGACGGTGTCACTCCTCCATTTACGTGACTGAACGAGTACTTTGCTTTACTGATTTAAAGTGCACTATATTAGAGCACACGTTTAATTTAACTGCACCACTGATGTTAAAAAGGAACACTTGAGCGCCACGACAGTTGGAGGCCATTTAAATGAACCGTGCAACTAATTGTGCTCAGGTAAGTGGTTATAAAAGTGGATCCAGGCTTTTGACACATTCACACTGTGAATACCACCAACACCACATTCAAGAATAAGTGGTGTTTTAGTCCTAATTTGGTACAAAAGCTCCCGAAAAAAAATCTGTGTCTCTTTGAAATTTTCAATGTTTATTCATATTTCAACTCACTGCCATTTAGAAAACTTTAGTTAAGCACCCTTTTAGTATTTACATAGCTTGCCTTAGCTTAGAAAAGACATTTCATTGATGTAATAATTTCTGTAATTGCATCGCCTCCCTTGATTAGCTTGGTGCAACTCATTTCACTGATGTTGTTATGCTGAGTAACTAAAGATGCAGCTTTAGCATTACATTGACTGTTTTGAAAAACATGTGTTTGATTGAAATTCAATAAATGTGCATCATAAAAGGCTTTTTTTCTCAAAAGGCATATATCCACTGTAGTATAAGTCCACTGTGTGGAAGGCGGTCCTGTGGATGCTATCAGAGTTTAGGCCAACGATAGAGGCCCCGTCCTTACGGCCTGGGCCTCTAGCAGTAGAGTGTTGGTTATGGCTCACAGTGGGGACTCATAGCTACTCTGATTCTCTTGAATATGAAGATCTGGCCATACCTGTGTCTTTACATATCTCTGTCCTCACAGAGGAAGCTCTCTCTGATACTCTGATAAAAGGATGATGTCCACCCTTTTGAGGGACGCTTTCTCCCCCTCCTGAACCAGTGCCTCTAAACATTATTCATATCTCAACCAAACAAAATATAATTCTGTGATCTTATGGTTTTTGTTGGCTTTCTCTTTGAAAGCAGCCTCTCGGTCTCTTCGCAGTGAGCTGGAGGTCCTTGAAGGAGTTTCTGGTGATTTCTTCTAACCCAAAAGCAACGATGGCGAGCATTACAAATCACCTCATAGAAAAATAAAATCTTCTCGCTGATGGTCTCGTTCACTTATACATGTTCGACTTTTAAATGTTCGACTTTTAAATGTTCCTCACATTAATATCAACATAATATTTAGTTTGAGTCATCCTGGGAATATTTAAGACTTCTTTTCCAAGATTGCTAATATTAGCTTTCTAGTACCGTTATACAAACCTGAGACTGTCAACAAAGTCACCTCACTGGCAAAGGAGCTAAACTATTTCCTATCTCGCTTTTAGTCAAAGGCCAAACAATCTGCCTCCACTTGTATCCAGCACCCAGACACTCAATCTACAGCAAGATAAAGTGAGATGTGAGCAAAAGTCGGTGATGGCGAGGGAGGCCGCCTAGTCGTTTAGAACACGGGGAGCTTTTAAAGGATGCCCTTCGTAGACTATACCTCAGCTTTCAATGCAATCACTCCAGACACCCTGGTCTGCAATCTGTCTGACTTAAATATCCCCATTTCCATCTGCACCTGAATAAAAGGACTTGTCGGCTCTCCACAACACAATGTGCCGAAATCACCGCTCTAAATGAACTCTGGAATGGGCCGGGAGAAAAGCTGCTGGTGGTCTTCTGCATCTCCTCCATTGAGAGTGGACGGGCATACTGCATCTCTGGCACAGTACGCCGGATGCTCGGCAGCAGACGAGAGAGTCTAAAACATCGGCTGCCCTCTGCCCTCTGCTCTCTGCCCTCCCTGGAAGACAAATACAGCTCCAAAACAACTCATTATAAAGGCCTCTTCTCATTCTGTACACAGCCTGTTTAACCTGTTGCCCTCTGGCCGGCACTACAAGACTATCAAAGTCTGTGGACAACCACATTTGAGATTAGTTTCATTCCCTGGGCCATAAGCACCCTTCACTTCATCAATCATTGAATGACCATGCAATGTGTGAACGCAAACCCACTGGATCCTGTGCAATAATGATACTCCTACTGGTTTTAATGGTTACATTATTCAGCGAAATAATTTGATTGTATTAATTTATTTTACTTACTGTTTTAGAACATGCTGTTTTGAAATCTACAAGCGAGCGACAGTTATTTAGCTAAATAGACAGCGTCTTATTAGAAATGTACATTCTGTTATTGTCTCTCATACATTTGAGAAATTTCCAAAACATCTAACGGCAACTCTGCCCCCGTTGTTGTAAACTGCAAGGCTGGATGGACAGTCATAAACAGGAAGCCAGACATTCAAATAAAAAGAAGATGCAGGGCAGCAGAGCTAATAGGTTTTTGTAAATCAGCATCCGGTCAGTTACAGATTGAAGAGAACATGTGGGAGACGGGCCCTCACATCTCTATGTGGAAATGAAGCAGCTGTTCTTGATAATGCAATTGAGATCCTGCATGCCGCTCATGGAAAGTCAGCTCTGATAGTTCAGAGCATCACAGCTGATGCTCTTCACGCCAACTCCATCAATCACTCAGAAAGCACGTCGGCTTGAAACCCTGTTATTTCGGTTGCTGAGCAGGAGGTCAGTATTAGCACTGACGGAATTGGACTGGGGGAGCAGCGGCTCTGGCAGTGCAAGAATAAACGGCATCAATTAAAGTCCTATTGTGCTTGTCCTCATCGTCTCCCCTAAACCCCTAATATAGTCTAATTTCACAGGATAAATGCAGAGTGTAAAAGATTTAACATCCACCTCTTCTGGGATAACACAATTAAAATACGTTTTTTAAAACCAAACAAACAACCGACAAACCTTTTGATCTGTGAAGGTCTTTTGGGGAAGGGTTTCGCGGGCTGGGTTATCTTAAAATATAAAGCTCCACTGAAGCTCAGCGCAAATGTGCCCACTTTTAGAGACTGTATAGGGAAAATGTAAACCAAAGTAAAAAAGGGAGGCTGAGTATCTGAAATTACTTTGTGCACTGAACTCTCGATGTTCTGCTCGGTGGAGACGTCCAATCATTTTGTGCTGTGCTGTCCTGGAGTTCGTTGCACAACATAGAATTTTACTTTCTTTTACCACAATGCTTTACGAGCCAGTGTGAAGGACTTTAGTAGAAATGTAATATAGTATAAGTTTACATTATAATAATAATAATAATAATGCATTTCATTTTAATCGCACTCTTCCTTCAAAGAATCTCAGAGTGCCACACAGATAGTAAAAACAAATAAAACTGATTAAAACATAGTAAAAGCAACCCATAAAAAAAGAAGAAGAAGAATGTAATAACTGACAATAAATTATCTCAAGTAACATTAGTATATAACCACCTGAAACTTATGAATCATGTTTTTGTCAGCTTAGAAAGAGCCTGTTCTCTTCCCAGAGTTCACCACGTTGCACCGTAATGTTCCCACAGAGGCCCAGAGTGGACATACCAAACACTAGTTTGTAGTATATTTCCATCTACTGTTTAATGTCAGATTATCCAAACATATGCAATTTAGGGCTCAACATTCAATAACGGCCTGCAGAGGTTTGTTTCCTCACCTGTGCTTGTTAAGAATAAACTCAATATTCTTGCTAAGTGCTGTTGTCCATCGAATCTCTTTTTCCATCAACTTTAAACCACCAGGATCGGCGGGAGGAGAAACAACAGGTTCTAGAGTGGGCCTTTCTCCTTCTTTTACCTGGAGGCCACCGTACCTCTGTAAAGGGAGAGGTGAGCCTAGAAGTATTCAGTTTGCCATCTGCAGCCTCCCTGTTAAATCTGCCCCTTAATCCTACACACTGGACCTTGAAATCCATATTGCACCGGGTGGATGAATTCTAAATCAACCTTTAAATGAAGTGTACCTTTCCACCCCGACTGCCAAGGTAGGTAAAACGTCACGTCACGTTCTTGTGTTACAGGAAGTGAGAGAAGTAGTCTGTCATAACAGTGTCAAGAGACTTTGCCTCACGCGTATCAACCGTCTGAGGTGGGATCCCAGGATGTGAGGTTAAAGACACTGCTGGAGGTCATTATCAAAAGGCAATATTTCACTCACAGTGGATGACCGTTTATGACAGGATATGATCTCTGCTGGAAAAAAGGGCTTTCTTTAATGATCCTCAGATGATCAGAGTTAACGTAATAGGCAGTTTCCAACTTGTTAATGGCGTTAATGATGACATTCAAGACTTGATTGGGACTGCCGCTCAAAAATCCATCATTCTTCATATCCATGTGTTCTAACTAATAAGCGTCTTCTCTCCTGCCCTTTTTGTGTGTGCATTTATGGGCAAATCATCCAAATATATGGAATATGGTGATGTGTATCAAGTCACCCACATGTGTGACAAGCAAAGGACCGACCCATTTAAACATGTCCACGGCGCCATTAGAGAACCACACAGGACACCTTTAAACGCGTGATTACAAGAATATGGTGCCGTGCCCTTGCTTGTCGATGTCGACCCCGGGTCATTTCCAACCGTCCATCAACGCGGCTCGGTCGGTGCTTCCTCAGCATCGACGCCAATCTAGCACGTCTGGGCGTCGCAGCCCAAAGTGTTGCATGTGGAGCCACAGGCGAGTCCACATGGGGCGGGAAGATGGGTCAAAACGAATGTCACCGAATGATGGAACACTTTGACCTGCTGCTGTGATTCACACTGTGGACAATTACATGTGCATCAAATTGCATGGCAGCAAATATTATCAAGCTATTCCTGACCAAAGTGACTCACCGACCTACATTCTGTATTGTAGATTCCTTGGAGTGGCCGTGGACTTCAAGACACGTATTTGGCCCATTTTAGTTTAGGATTCTGTTTGTTAAAGGGACAGTTTGGAGGATTTAATGTTGCCTCGTGTGTGGTTACAACCAACTAAATCACGACTCATTTTTGTGAGACGCCGTTCACCTCATTCAGAGGTTATCCTTATGGTTATAACACTACTTGAGGAGCAGCGGGAGTCAGGCGGCGGCTAGCGGTACCATTGTTTTGCACTCTGAGGAAAAAACTACGGCGGCTTATAGGTAACATAAAAATGAAAAAAGCTTGGTTTGGCCATTCTGGGCTACCGTAGAAACATGGCGATGCAACAATGGCGGACTCCGTAACATCATGTAGACATGAAGGCTCATTTTAAGCTAATCAAAACAACATTATTTTTAGTTTCAGGTAATACGTTATGATTATTATATTACATTTCTGCTAATAGATCCCCCAAAATATTTCCAAGCGGCCCTTTAAGAAAAAATAAAACACACACACTTTCTCATAGACACACACAAAAAGCCAAAATGGGTCAATGTGCCGTCCAACATCCCTCGTCTCAATACGTAAGGACTAGTGAAAGCTGAGTCGGCTTTAGTACGAGATGTCTTACTTTTGACTTTGAATTAAAATCCCGTAGATGTCCGACTTTCTGAACTTTTCTAAAGTCTTCATTATCTTTCAATAATATTCCGTGGCATGTCGGTATACCTCTAAAATCCTTGCTGTTATCATTATTTATGGTATGTACCCGCCTCTCCGGGCAAGGGCTCGTTCCGCGTGACATTGTCTTTCACTTCGTCGCCTTCCCTGTCTCCCCCCCTCACGTCAGTTCGTTGCCTCTGGTCCATCTCTGGTATTTTTAAAAGTGAGCACAGCTGCGAAGCCTTTCATTCACTCCAATCCACCAGCTACAGATGCCACTTCCAAAATGGCATCGACCTATTAACAGAAGAAGAATGTGTCGTATTTTTAGACTTTGTATTATTGCTAAAAGCTGAGAGATTCATTTTCAAGATATTTTGAGATGCAACATAGTATAAGCGCAACCCTTTTTGTACTTTAATGGAGTAATAAGCACTGAAAATGACTCTCAATCAATGTCAAGAAAATATGACATCTGTTAAGCGTTGGCCTTCGGACGTTGGTCATTTATTTTAAAATAAGACAAATATAGCTTGTAGTGAGCTTATGAACTTTGCCAAAGTAATATTCCATCAGACATCGGAGAGGCAGTTCAGTTAGCATTCTGGAAGGCAGTTCAGTTAGCATTCCGGAAGGCAGTTCAGTTAGCATTCCGGAAGGCGGCTCAGTTAGCATTCCGGAAGGCAGTTCAGTTAGCATTCCGGAAGGCGGCTCAGTTAGCATTCCGGAAGGCGGCTCAGTTAGCATTCTGGAAGGCAATTCAGTTAGCATTCAGCTAGCACAATCCCCAACAATCCCTTGGGAGTCCCAGCAGGCTGGTGGAGTGCAGGTCTAACCTTGTGACAGCAGCAACAGAAAGTTTGGGGCAAATGGTGAGAAGTAGTCTGGTGGGCGGGGGAGGAGGAAATGGAAATAAGAGTCACTTTTGATTTCAGTCCAGTAAACATCAAATGTATAGAGATGTTGTATTTTAACTAGCTGCACATTTGGACTGCATGGATCCAGTAATAGAGAGGACATGCTGCCCTTTATTTCTTTGAAAACTGGTGGCCAGATGTTACAAATTGCACCTTTTTTTTGTTTTTAAAGGAGCAAGCTGCTATTTCACAGGTAACTGGCAGTTCCTTTGACTTTGAATACCACTGACAACTATTTTTTTATCATCAAGAAAACGTTGCTTTATTGGCACAATCTTATAAACGAGGCAGCGAGTAGACAAACAGAGCAAGTCTATCGGTGCTCTGACGAGCTTAATAGAGCAAAGCAGCCGGGGAGGAAGATTGAGAGCGGCCACAGATTTTCAGGGTGAAAGTGAACAGATTTCCAAAACAGTCCCTGTATATGCCACTATTTATAAGGAGAAATGAGCCATTACTGGATCTAATTTGCGGCAAATTGATCCCGGAGACTCGGGCTGTCATCAATCGCCCGGCTTGTGTGTTTATACTTTGTCAGAGGGGACCGGAGCTGGTGTTCTGTCATTTTTTGCTGCCTTGTAAAAATTTGCTACCCGCTGCATAAACTGATAGGTGTGTATCGATTCATGCTACCCTATACAAAAATGCTACTTTATGGTTTTATAAATCTGTACATCAAATAAAGGCATAAAGTAAGTGTGAGTCTAATTATAAAAAGTGTCACTCACCGTTATCAGCTGTGCATGCCGTGCATGACGTGCAACTCGGAAAATCGACTCGGCGCAATACCACAAGGTGACGTCACTCACCGTTGCAAAAACAGGGTTAGCTAAACATGATGGGCGTGTCGGAAAAAACTCGAAAAAACTCGGAAAATCGACTCGGCGCATGCGCAATACCACAAGGAGCGTTTTTTGACAAGCAGCATTAAATGACAGAACACCGGGAGGACAAATGTGTCAGCCTACTGCCTCTCCGAGGGTCCCGTCACAGAAGAACTATGGCGGGGGAGAGAGAGGACTCACTCACGTCTGTTGGGGCGACAGGACGCTCCGAAGGGATGACATCACATAGCGAGCATGACTCCACTCCATGAAGGAAATGTTGATGGGGTTATTTGTTTTGAAAGGTCGACAAATAGAAAACACACATTTTACGCATGTCTGTCACTTCCAGAATGGGGACACTAACGGCATTTCTCAATCAGCGTCCTTTCCTCTACTTGTGTCCTCGGTAACTCGTGAATCGTCATCAGTCTCAGCCCGGGTACATGTTCACATTCAAAGTTCGCTTCTCGCAAAGCACGGTCAAAATGCCCGGATGTGACTTGATCCTCCCACTTTACCCAGGATGCATCAGAGGAGACTTGTGCGTACTCTGGCCAGCATATATCCCAGAATGCATTTCACCAGAAACCGGAAACAGTAGCGGAGGAGAAAATAAACTATTGACAATTGACTTTTTATAAATACTACTGCTGTTGAGCCACGGAATGTGATTTTAGAATGTTTTGTTTATTTGACTGTAAAAATAATTTACAGTGAATAATTAGAATAAACTCAGGAGCAAGAACAGCTGATGTGGTGACGTCATCAAGTCAGCTGCTGGTCCCATGCAGAAAGACCGTCCTCCCGTCCTCCGGAGTCAGGACTCCCAAGACCAGATTCCCGAGTCCAGACTCCAAAAGAACACAAGTCTGTAGTCATGTACTTTGAATTGAGAAACACCGTAAATGTACACGTGGCCGACCAGAGCAGGACTCCACTTTGTTGATTCTGACTTTTGAGCGAGCGCCACTTAAATTACTCTTATTATGGTACTTTTGTAGTTTGACTATGTTGAGGAAATGCTACTTTCTGTATTCTTGTTGTTCTTAGTTTGTACTCTAGGTTGATGTACTTATTGTAAGTCGCTTTGGATAAAAAAAACTTTTGGACATAAAAGCTTATGTAAAAAATAAAATGGTCTCCAGCTAATGCAGTTTCTGAACGTAGGAATACGATTAATGCTTTTGAGGTCATCAGAGGTTAAGGGTCACACACCTGGCTGATTGTGCAATATATGAAGAGACATGTGACAAATTAAAGCTGAATAACTGAATAAAAGAGTCTGGGAAGTATAATACATGCAGGTGCTACACAGGGCAGGAATGAGGGGGGGGGGGGGGGGTCACTGTATGAGTTGATGGGTTTGAATCTAATGTGATTCACATGCTGTGGCCTTCACAATCACCAGGTTTCTCCACCGGTTGAATACCTCCGAGATATTTTGTTGCTTTCAGCAACCATCAAAACACTGAATTAGGAAATATCTTTTGATGTGTTTGTCCCTTGAGAAAAGTGTGATCATGGACAGGGTGTAGAGGAGGGCGAGTCAAGAATGCCGGTGTTTACACTCAAGCCTTTTCTAAATATCGAAGTTGACAAGTCGTTTCCTGCAAAGTTAGAAGCTTTCTTAGCATCTAGGTGTGCAGACAACAGTGTGGACACAACTTGTGGTGACAATAATAATATGAAAAGAGAAGCAAAACAATAAAAACTATTTTAGAATTGTTAAATGTTGAATGAATGTGTTTATTCCTACATAATTTGTATTTTTCCAAATATAACAATGCAAGAGAACGTGCAGAGCATACACAGCACACACAACATTGGAAAAAATGTTAAGAAAGTAAAAATAAAAGTAAAACAATTGTAAATAGATAATTCCCCCTCCCAGACAAAGAAAACATTTAAAAGGTTGCTACATAGATAATGCCACAGTGTATAGGTAATTCAGAGCTCCAAATAGTTCCAGTCCTATGGTACTGTTGGTGTTGTACTCATACTGCAAATAAGTTCTACTGGATAAGTCTTTCTCTTCAGTTCTTCATAAGACATGAGAAGTCCTTTTTCAAAGCGATATTCCAGATGCTGGATCCCTCTGCTACACCAAGTTTCCAGAATATTGTTATTTAGACTCATGGGTACAAGTTCCTTTCGACTTCGACGTTTTTGATGTTGATGTTTTCACAAAATGTTTCTCAAGAGGATTGTCAGTTCTGTTCGTTATGGTTTTAAAGTTCCATTTATACATAAGGTCACTGGAAGTTTCTTCTTTCAGTGAATGAAGTCAGCATCACCATCAAAAAGTGATGAAATATATCGCATCTGGGGGCTGCTAAATAATATATATTTTAATTTGGGTAGTTGAAAACCTCCTAGACTATAGTCGCATGTTAATCTTTCCATTGACAACCTTGGCGATTCAGAATTCAATAAAAACTGTCTAATGTGTTTGTTGAGTGTTTAAAAAAAAGCTTTGAGGTAATGGAAGGTAAAAAATACTGCAACCTCGGGAGAATATTCATATTCACACAGTTTATTAGACTATTTGGGGTAATGGGGAGATTCATCCATCTGCGTAGTTCGTCCTCGATTTTACTCAGCAATGGGAGGGAATTAAGTTTCTACACATTTTTGAGATCATTACCTATAATTATAATGAAATATTGAAGATATTTAATATTCTGGAGCAACTCGAATGGGGTTGTTGGTTTGTATTCGGTGTGATCGAAGTTCGTGAGAGGAATAATTTCCCTTTTTTCCCAATTGACCGTCTACCCTGAAATAGCACCAGAAATGTTTAGTACCGTCTGTAATTTAGTGAGAGAGTTAACCGGGTCTGTTAGATACATAATTACATCATCTGCCAGGAGATTATCTTTATGATTAATTCGGTCCACTCTGAATCCCTTTTTATCTGGATCCCGTTTGATTGCTTCAGCAAGTGGTTCAATAGCCAGGACAAAGAGTCCTGGAGACAGAGGGCATGGGATCTACTCAAGGGATCTACTCAAGGGATCTACTCAAGGGATCTACTCAAGGGACATGCTGTCGAAGTCTGTCCATTTGTGGTAATGTTGGCTCTGGGTTTATGATAAAGGATTTTCACAAATCCACACTTGTCCAACACTTTGAATAAGTACGACCACTTTAGCCTATCAAAGGCCTTTTCAGCATCTAATGATCTACACAAGGATTTTGTTAAATGGATAATAATAAAGAGTCTGCACAGGTTATTGACTGAGCATTTCAAAATAAAGCAGCTATGGTATGGGTTCATTCATTTTGGTAAATGTTGGCCGACACTGTTAGCCAGGGCTTTGGAAATCAATTCATGATCTGAATTCAATAATGAAATGGGTTGAAAAGAGGAACATTTTTATGGATGCCTTTTTTGTTGTTGTGGATCACAGCGATTGTGGTCGTGGAGAATGATTCAGGGAGGGGTTTGAGTTTTAGATGCCAAATTATCACATCCATTATAAAGGAGGTGAGTAGATTCTTAGATTATCTGTAGAATTCAGGTCCAGTCCTCTCCTGGTGATTCATTGGGTTGCAGTGGGCATAAGGCCTTTTCCATTTCTTCGCGAGTGAACGGCGAATAGAGATTATTTTGGTCTTTGTGGCCGAGTTTCGGCAATTCAACAGTGTGTCACGGTTTGCGGCTCAGGTGCAGAGAAACGGCAATACTCCAAGTTTAAAGCGAAACAAAAACACTTTACTTCAGGAAAAGGTACCACGAAAAAACACTAGGAATCAACAACGTGAACAAAGACTGGGAATTGATCATCAAAACAGAGACAACAAACCAACAGGAGACTAAGGAAGGACTGGCACAATATACAAACATTTTTTTAATCAACTTTATAGGTATGTAATATATTGTGTTTGAGTTTTTTGATAACCAGTCGTTATTAAAGTTCTTAAGACTCAAATTGTTGAAACTCCTTTTACATTTTCAAAATATCTGCTATTGTATGAATAGATTATTTGTCCTCTTAGATAAGCTTTCAGCGTGTCCCATAATATGAAACTATTGGGGAAGAAGGCGCAGTTTGTCTCATAAAACTGTTTGATCTGGTCCCTAATAAACTGGCAACAGTCTGATCTCTGAAGGTGAGGAGGGTTCAGACGGCATCTTTATTGGTTTGTTGTTTTTCTGGCATAAAAATAAAAAGGGTCAAAGTGAATGATCAGACAGCATCCTGGATAAATATTGAGATTCTATTGTTAGCTGATACTCTCATGAAAACATTTCATCATATATTAGTTTAACAGTGTTCATGGTTCAGAATAGATTTGGCAATTAACTAGGATATAGTGGCCTGCTGGATCAATTATAGTTTCTACAATCGTCACTGGAATGTTTTTATTTATTAAAATAGCACCCCCCTGGATTTAGAGTTAAATGAGGATGATAACACGTCTCCTATCCATTCTCTTCTCAGCTTTTTATGTGGTAAGATGGGTCTCTTGTAAAACACAACAACGATATCATCCTTTTTACTGGTCCATTTAGCCCATTCACACTACTCCATTCATTAACACTAAATGTGGACATCCCAGAGTCTCTTTGTAAATGCAATGTGCGAGAGTCAGTGTGTCTCCTGTGATTAAAGGAAAAATAGATAAACCAAAGCACCGACTTTAAACAAGAAAAATAATGAAAAGTGCATGTCCAATGAAAAAGTGCTCAATGTATCCAACATCGTTTTCAGTCCGGAGATAGATCAGCTCATATCTGTGGTTATAGCATTGACTTTACTGGAGAAAGCGTGATTACTGTTCCGTATGTCTTAAAGCACGAGGGGGTCCGCAACCCCGTCCAGGTGTCATTGTGCCGCAGTGGCCGCCGCCATAACATGAACTTTGTTATTGCTCCTATCAGGAGTTGTTTTTATTACCTTCGCATTGAAAATGCGGAAGGTAATGTTTTGATCGCCATGTATTTGTATGCGTGCGTGCGTGTTATTCGCATAAGTCAAAAAGTATTAAACCGACTTCCTGATGGCAAATTTGTTGATGGTATCAAATTATATTTTACTTGAGACCTCTTGGTTGATGCTCATCAGCCCAGTGAGGCGTTCCTGACTCATGGTTGACCTCAGGTAGGTATTAGTCATTTTAATTTAGACAATCTTCTTTCAGCAGAAGCTACCGTCACAGGTAGGGACAGCCGTTCTTAGGGCCACCCACATATTTGGAAAAACTTCAAGTTTCTTCTCATTCAAGTAATTCATAATTTCCATTGCCGTCATGTCGGTGTTACACCCCTACTGGTTTAAAACCTACTGGTTTTCAAACCTACTGGTTTCCCTACGCCGCGTTGTGTTCTCTTCACGTTGGCAGCAGGGCTCTATCTCAGGCACCAAATTCGTCACACATTTACAAACATATTGCTGGAGATCTTCAAGCCACAGTTCATATATATTTCGGCGATTATGATTGTATAAGTGAGCAGTGCATCACAGCCACGGATGAAGAAACACATTTTAGAAAAAAGAAAAAGAAAAAGATCGCACCGACCTGGGTTCGAACCTTTTCACGCAAAAAGAAACCTTAATCAAGGACGCGTGGTCTATGCGCTGCGACACCAGAAATTCCTTCCAACTTAGGCAATTTGGAGCCGTCAAGTAAATAATGTAACGTAACACGACTTTACGCAACTGCTCCTAATTCGGAAAATATCGAAAATAACCATCAATTCAATCTAAAAATCCGGTTGACAAATAAACGTGTGGCTGGGGGGGCGCCCTAGGATGATCATGATTAATAAACATGTTTTAATATGCTTGTTATTCTAACTATGATTTGGGAAGTAGGTCCACGGGCGCCCCCAGCCCATTTTGCGCCCTAGGTAGTCGCCTAGTTCGCCTATTACTAGATCAATATCACTGTTATTGGATCAATATAACTGTTATTGGATCACTAACACTGTTATTGGATCAATATCACTGTTACTGGATCAATGTAATTGTTGTTGGATCAATATCACTGTTATTGGATCAATATCACTGTTACTGGATCAATATCACTGTTATTGGATTAATATCACTGTTATTGGATCAATATCACTGTTATTGGATTAATATGAATGTTAATGGATCAATATCACTGTTATTTGATCTATGTAATTGTTATTGGATTAATATCACTGTTATTTGATCTATGTAATTGTTATTGGATTAATATCACTGTTATTGGATCAATATTACTGATATTGGATCAATGTCACTTTCTCACTTCGCCAAGTGACGTCATCAGAGACAACAGGAAGACGCCACTGAGCTCAAAGTAAACACTTGGACGTCAGGTAGTTACGTAATGTGTCTCCCTAACCCTAACCCTAACCCTAACTCTAACCCCTAACCCTAACCCTAACTCTAACCCTAACTCTAACTCTAACTCTAACTCTAACTCTAACTATAACTATAACTCTAACCCTAACCCTAACCCTAACCCTAACTCTAACTCTAACTCTAACTCTAACTCTAACTCTAACTCTAACCCTAACCCTAACTCTAACTCTAACTCTAACTCTAACTCTAACTCTAACTCTAACTCTAACCCTAACTCTAACCCTAACCCTAACTCTAACTCTAACTCTAACTATAACTATAACTCTAACCCTAACCCTAACTCTAACCCTAACTCTAACCCTAACTCTAACTCTAACCCTAACTCTAACTCTAACTCTAACTATAACTCTAACCCTAACCCTAACTCTAACCCTAACCCTAACTCTAACTCTAACCCTAACGGTTAGAGCTCCACCTTTGTGAATCTCACTCGGCCAACCCCCTTCAAGGGAGGGGGCATTTCCACCAGCCTGATTCACAAAGCCCAACCCCGCCATCTGTACTGCACAACCCGGGGGGGGGGGGGGGGGGGGTTCAGCCCAATATGCCACCCAACTGCTACCCTTATCGCTGAAGGAGGCTTGCAGTCCGCTGGAAATCACAAGGCTTTAAAGACTCTGGGTCAGCACAGAACCAGAGTGCCTTTCATGTGAACCAGAGTGCCTTTCATCTGACAATGTTTCCTTGGCATCGGGTCAAAGATCAAGGTCAAGGTTATGAATGGTCAAAATCTTCTTTTTATTATAGCACGGTAAATTGTTATCCAATTGGCATGCAACTAATGCCAACATGTTCATAATTCAATGCCCAATCTTGTGATATGCGAAGGTATGCGCTCTACCGAGTGCCCATTCTAGTTAATGTATATCGAAGTTTGCTTCCCATTTGAGTTCAGTTCTTTGGTTCTGGTTCTTCGGACCATAATAAAGCTATCCAAACAGGTTTGAGTGAGTGTTTTCAAATAATTTAAATTGGATTTGTTTGAAGAGCGTCTACCTAGCTCCGCTGCATCACGTGACCCCCGAACCGTAACTGTTAACGCTGACATTGATTTTATGTCTGACTACCACCACTGCTACTTCCTTCACTACCAACCCCCTGAATAACCACACAAGTACAATCAGGTACAAGTCAAGGGCAGACTCTGAGGGTAAGCGACACTTTTTATCATCATGTTCATCAGATTTATATTGAAACGTTGCGGTTATTAATGGCACGCTGAAGGTTCAGTTCGTTTGCATTGCATTGTCTCCATCTAGTGGTAGAAACCAGTTGATGCATGTGTTGTTGTTTTTCTATGTTTATCAAAACGATGAGAATCAGCTTCATTGGCGAGGTTTGAGAAGATACCAGGAGCTGGATCTGTGTTGCTCTCATATTACACATATAAATGTATATCATAGACATATGTCGAAAAACAAAGACGACTAAGAACAAAACTAATCACAAGCATTAAGTTAGTATGTACAAAGAAGAGTAACTTAGCATAGTAGTGGTAGCTGTGTTCATTCTAATGTGTGTATTTTTGTGTTAATGTAAAGCAAATAAATAAATAAATTTTAAAAATATTATATAACACATATAAATAAAGAATACAAATATAATATGTATATATATATATATATATATATATATATATATATATATATATATATATATATATATATATACACACAATAATACTTATTTCATTTTATTTATAAAAAAGTTCTAAAGTTTACAAACTGCTTCAGAAAAGCATTTTCATGAAAATACATTTGCAATTAAAAATGAGTGTAAACAGTCCAAATATTGACACATTAAAAGCGAGTTTAAATCAACATTTAAATCAACAAAACGAGTCCTTGAACGCAGCATGAGGGGAGGAGTCTGTCTGTGCGGCGTGAGGAGCGGCGTGACAGCGGAGTCTCTGGCGGCCGAGAGCGCGTCTCCTGTCCGCCTCGCAAGTTATAAACTCGAGGAAAACTGCACCTGCGATGCTTGGAAAGTGACTCCGAGCAACGACTTTCTTTTCTTTTCTTCCCTTCTTCCCCTAAAGTCATGCGCGTGCTGCTCTGTCTGCTCTCCGCGCTGGTTCCACGCGGGGACGCGCAGGCGGCCGGAGCCCGGTTCACTCCGACCGGACGGTCGCTGCATATCAATGACGGGGACTTCGCCACCCGGGATCACGCCGGGCGAGAGCCCCTTCAGCCCCGGCAACGAGCGCTCCATGCCTCACCAGGTTCGTGTGGCCTTCACTGTATCACGGGGAGCGTCGTAAATTGTAGCGAAACTAGTCCCGAGTTCTCTTTGGAGACATCTTGATATCCCAATGTAGCTGGATGATAAAGGACTTATTTTGACAATTAAAGGACTCATTTTGGCAATTTGACTTTTCTTTCATTAAATAGTATTCCACTCTGTCAACCATCATATTTTAGGGTATTTCTCTAACATCGTTTGGTGGGCCCAGACCAGTCGGTATAGGCTCTCAAATCTACTGACCAGGAGTGAATAGCCTGAGATGATGGAGCTGGCTGCTGTAACGGTCTCTCCCATCTGCTCCTGTTTTTCCTTTTCCGTTTTCTATTTTTTTACTGCATACCCACTGCATACGACAGCGACAAATCGGTTTGTGTGAGCATTATTTATACAGCATAACGATAGTAACGCTGTAAAGGAGATAGCCATAATATTCATCAGAATAAAGAAAAGAAAATATGTCGGCGTTACTTGACCATTAATACAAAGTGCTTTAAACATTGTGTTTAGAAATCACCCACTCTGCTTTATCATGTCATTCCAAGCGTTTACACAAGAGCACACTCCTTCTATTGTGTCATGTAGCTGTAAATCTACACACACACACACACACACACACACACACACACACACACACACACACACACACACACACACACACACACACACGCGCGCATGTGCTTGTCATGGCAATGTTCTTGTTCACAGCTGAGCGGCGGAGAGGAGCTGAAAGAGGGATTTGTGACCCTGTTCATCAACCGATTCATGACTAATTCATAAGGCTGTGGGAGTATATTACCATCCGTCATCAAATGATGCTCGGGTCTGCGTCGCCGGCCAGAAACACTTGGAAATGCACCCAAGCATGCTGTTGTCACTTGCACCCCCCCCCTCCCTCCCCTTAGCCTGTTCAGAGTTCTCTCCCAGGAGAAGAGTTGGCCACTCTCCACTTCTTTATTTTAAGTAAGAAGAGAACGTGTATGTATAAAAAGAATGTACACGCCAAGATAAACCTCCTTATGGCACCCGTTATGAGATTTATTGTTGTCCCTTCATGACGGGCAAAGCAAGAGATTTAAAGATGTAATCGTTCAGCGGGGGGGGATTGTAGTTATTTGACAACAGCACTATTGGTTGTTCAGACATTAAGTCTGTGTACCCCCCTCCACACCCCCTCACCCAGCTTCCCCCCTAAGCATCTTTTCCCTTCAATTCACGTCGGTTCAGTTTGATATTGCTGAGTCGCGCCTCAGGGCGATCTGGCCCACATATGAAAGGATGCACTTGTGTGTTTTCCTCCATCGGTGGAATGTGTGGCCTAATTCCAACACGCGCACACAATCGGGCATGTTTGTGATGGGGGGGGGGGGGGGGGTCAGCAGAGATAAGTCCCTGTGGGACCATCTGTTTGTGATGCCTGAGGGTCTCACAGAACTGACCAGTCAACATGTTTGTGCCTCTTGGGCGACACGTCGGCCGGAGCCAACGCGGAGGCTTTCTGTGATGACGGCTCGCCACCCTCGTTGTTTTGCCATCTTCACAATTTAGTCTTTGATTTTCTTCCACACACTAAGAATGAAAATGTATTTTCAAACCATTTCTTGATACATTTTTTTAAACAGTTGACATCTGTAAATGTATTATTATTATTATTATTATTATTATTATTATTATTATTATTATTTTATAGGACTCTCGTGTGCTGGGTGATATCAGTATTAAGGCACTATCACACACACACACACACACCCACACAACGCGGGATCTATTTCTCGTCGGCCTCAGCGTGCTCAGACGGTCCATTTCAATCCACTTCATAAACCTCTTTGTGGGTGGTTCAGTGCGCCAAATAGGTAGATTATAGTAATCTGGCACCAAACACCTCCACTTCAGATCTAGTGACCCCCTTCTGTTATGTTTGGCGATGGCCGCGGAGCGCACACAAAGCCGAGGCTGCCTCTCCCAAAGCCAGCATCCTCTTGTCCATCTGCACTGGTGGATGTATCCCAGTGGGCCGAGCCGAACGCTGCCAAATGTAGAGTTTCACATTGAGAAGACGGGGGTGGAAGTCCATATCTGATGTGAGATGAAGAAGGAAAGAAATGCTAAATTATGACTTAAAATAATGACACATCCGTGGAAATGAGCTTCCGATACGCACCGAAGCAAGAGGACGAAAGAGCACATGATTATATTTATTTGTGAACTGCTACGTCATCCTTTTGAGAACTTACTCATTAGTTTGTGATACTAACTCATAACTTTGTGATTTGAAGTCAACATATTGAGTTAGTTTCTCATTATTTATACCAAATTATTATTTTGAGACGTAAGGCTTTATCTTCAAGTACTTTCATATTTTCATAATATTTTAGTCTTACTAAGTAATCAATTTTAGACTCCAACTTTTTGGATTTTTGAAATTTCCCCACTGTGGGACGAATAAAGGTATATCTTATCTTATCTCCAACCCAACATAATATTTCTTTTCATATAAGAACAAAAAAGTAAAAATCTTTAATTATATATCTTTCATACTACTGACACCTGCGCACAACGGGGAAGTTTGCCTCCAAGGCTTTCTGACAGAAACGGTAGATTTAAACCCCAAAATGTATATTTTTCTAAACCTATCCAAAAAGGTTTGTTGCTGAAACCAAAGGAGAGTTCTGGCAGAAGGGACGCCTGTCGTCTCCCTATCAAAGACAATAGTTAGAGGCAATGAGATGAAACAATGTCGTTATCTGGTTTTGACACCTGCTGACGTAGCGTGAATGCTGCTAACATAAGACACGGTCTTGTGAGTTGTCAGTAAAGCTCTGGTGAATCATTCAGCACGATTATGACTCATGAGCAACACGACCAGCACCAGTGACCCGGGCAGATCGGCGCTATCGCGATGTCGCAGCATTGAGCTACGAATAAAAAGTGCAGGAAGGAAATGTGTATGGCCTCCGAGCGTGAAACAACTCTGATGTTGTCCTTGTGAAGGGTTGATGATGTACGGCTCCTTCTGGCCCAGAATGCAAAGGAACAGTCACTTCAGTGGAGAAAATGTATTCCTGCCGGAAACTAAAAACACGTCTTTTACGACTATATCTGGATTAAAACACGGATTAGCAATTCAGTGGCACTTAAATATCTCTTATTATGGTACTTTTGTAGTTTGACTATGATGAGGAAATGTTACTTTCTGTATTCTTGTTGTTCTTAGTTTGCACTCTTGGTTGAAATGCACTTATTGTAAGTCGCTTTGGATAAAAGCGTCTGCTAAATGACACGTAATGTAATGTAATGTATTGCGGGGCAAAATGTGAAGGCAGATGCTTTGGGATCTGGCCAGTCCTTTAGCAGACTGGTGCAGTACTCTTGGTAGAGAAGTGTCTCTGAAGCACTGGTCATGGATTCATCACGAGTGGTTGGGGATCAAACTTTGACAACTGCTCTGTGAAATTGTATATTTCTTAGTTTCTTTGGTCCAACGCGTGTTGTTTTCCCGGCTGAAGGACTGTCTGCAGGTGTTTGGACCCACCCGGTCACCAGAAGGCCCGTTGGCGTCGTCTGTGTCTGCACTCCACACACAGAATGTTGACGTTTCTGAATCGGTTACATTTCATATCGGTCTCAGAGTGGTTATCGTGTGGTTAACGTTGTGAAACAACTGGTTAACACTACTTGGTTAGAAAAAAAGATCATGGGTCGTGTTAAAATAATAATGTAACAATGTAAAGTAACACTGTAACTGGTATAAAGAAATAACAACCTCCCCTTTTGCTTACGTAACAATTGTATAACAATGCTATGAACGGCGAAACTCAAGAGTTACTTTTATTTAACTGTCGTGCCCTGGGTCAAAATCACAATTGCAATAATTGTTTATATTTTTTGGCCATCAGAGGGCAGCAGGGAGCGACAAACACAGCAAAGCTAGTGTTGCGTCTCCTCGACATACTTATGTTATTAAAGTAATACTGATGTTATTAAGGGTTAGGGTTAGGGTTCTCTCGGGTCCCCTTCCCTCCAGGACGCCCGGCCACGCGGCCTGGGTGTCTGCTAGTACCGCCGTGTCGATGTTAGCTCCCAGGGGCGACCGATGGAGCAGCGTGGGCTAAGCTCCGCCCCTCACTCCCCTCCTCCCTCCTCCTCCCGTGCCTATTACCCTGAATCTGGGTCCGTCCGCGGCGGGCTGTTCGCCACGTGAGGCCCCGCTGGAGTCTGAGCTGAACTTGCACAGGATCCGATGCGGTGGCTCTGGTAAAGCTGCATAAAGAAGAACCGCATACAAATAACCAGCCAGTATTCAATTGAACAAGACACAAGTTTAAAAAAAATACTTTATTTGGAAAATATTGTGTTTTGGGTTGAACTACAATAAGGTTGTTCTTTAGGTACTGGAACCAGTAAGTCAACGTTAACTTTGGGTTTCAAACTTGACCCAAGCAGTGGTCACCGAGGTGAAAGGTCTTTGATTTTCAACCCATCTGCCCAATTTAACCCTTAACCTCCTCCCTTCGTCAACTTTATTGATCGTAATACTACGTCACCTGTCTTAAGTTAACGTGGGTTGTATACATTGCAATTTTTCTTTAAAGGTGTAGCTACAAACGGTGTATAAAAACAGCCTTCGTGCATTAATCCTTCATTAGTCCTTCATTGTTATGCAACACAACAAATAAAGTCGTTGTCTTGTTGACTCACTATTGGGTGTCCCCGCGCAATGTGAAAGTGGCTAATTGGGTTTATGGATAAAGGGGACACATTATTATGATTATTCTCTAGGAGCTACCTGGAAATATATAACGATTAGAGCCGCGGGTTATTGGAAATATGCTCTGTATTTAGCCGTCTGCATGCTGATGAAGCGTAATGTCGTCCTGAATGCACACTTTGCTGAACTAATTGGCCAATTTTACCTTTTTTTATTTGTGTCCAACTCTGTAAAATCTGCTGGGAATTAATGGATTGATATCCCCCAGGGATTCTGCTAATTACTTTCCCCATTGTGTTGTCACTTAGTTTGCTTCTAGGTTAATTACAAATGCGGGTGACTCCATTCTGTTAAAACGTGGGGTTGTACGGCATAAAGGGGCTGTCTAATAAACAGGACTTTTTAACGTACAATTACTTTTAATGTATTCCAGGCTACTGCCTTCGTGGAGCTTCTAATAATACATCTTTCTGATATTTGTCAGACTGTATTTACCTTTGCATTGAAAATGCGGAAGGTTATGTTTTGATAGCCGGGTATTTATTTATTTATTTGTATGCGTGTTACTCGCATACGTCAAAAAGTATTAAACCGAATCGCATGCAATTTGCTGGGATGATTGGTTATTATCCGGGGACCATTTCATTAGATTCTGGGATCGATCGGGTCAAAGGTCAAGGCTAAGGTCATGAAAAGGTCAACATCTTCTTTGTACCATAGTCATTTTTTATCGAATTGGCATGCAAAAAATACCAAAATGTTTATAAATCAATGCCCAATCTTGTGATATGCGAAGGTATGTGTAGTTTTATAATGTTTTTAGTGGTTTGCATTATACTCTACGGTATTCTTATTATTTTGACCATCCCTTGTCGACAATGAATGTATCTGAATTTGTATGAATTGTTTCATCCTGCTAAAAGCATTTATATTGCCATATTTGACTTAACCCAATTTGTATTGTTCTCCAGATTCTGCTTTTGACCTAAAGGTCCAGGTCAACAGCGCGCTGAGTCGTCAGCCCCTGAGCCAGGCGACGGTGGAGGTCTACGTCAACTACACCAGGACCAACGCGGCCCTAACCGGGGAGGACGGCGGTGTTCTGCTCAGTGTGCCTTTCCAAACTGGGATGCCGATCACGATCGTGGCCGGCAAGGACGGCTTCGTTTGCACACTGCTGCCTTGTGAAACCAACAGAATGCCAAGTGAGATATTCAAAGTGTGGCCGTGCTCGGGGTGGAGATGGTTTAGCCGAATCACCAGAATGAGCTTTTCTTTCACTCTTGTGATTGTGGACATCCAGTGAGCTGTTTAGAAAGATTTGAGTTTGAGTGGAAGTTGCTCGCTAAGCGACTTCACTTCCTGAGGAAAGGTTCTGTCTCCTCTTGGCAGTGCAGAGCTTTGCTGTCCGGTGGCTTTCCTCCAACTCATGATTTTAACCTCTGACAAATTGTTATATAACGACAAACAACCGTGTGTGTGTGTTTGTGTGTGTGTGTGTGTGTGTGTGTGTGTTTGTTTGATACACAAAGTCACACCATGTGGACTTGTGTTCAGGATCTGCACTGAAGGATAAATAGCAGGCTTTTTTTTATTATATCAGGTTAAAACAGTGTTATGTAAGAAATACAATCATAGAAAACAAGAGCTTCAAAAAGTTAAGTGATTTTCTAAACTTGTTGTTATTGCACGGTCACATTCCACCCAACTGCATTTGACACCCAATAGGTGCAGCACCCAGGCCAAACGATTGGTGAACATTTTGAAATCCACATCTGGAGACTACCGTCTGTGTTCCTCATCTGCCAACTTCAGTGTTTGTTTATATAACCCGATGTTCCCACCGTCAGCCCATTACCCCGGAGACCAACCACGATGGTTCTGAGAGCCCATTGCTCACAAAGTATTACAAATGGAAAGAAGCACATGGCAAATTTTTACAACACTGTCATTATATTTTTCCAACTGTGGCAAAGCTGATTTACTTACCCAAATATTCTCACTAATCCAACCTACAGAGGCAATGTGTAGATTTGAACACGGGATGAGAGAACTTCAGGCCTGATTTTGTTCATGAAGGATCATTTGATGAAGACCTATATAAAGTATATAAGGGACCATCGGACTGAGGGAACATAGGCTTGCCCCCTTACAGGGATATACATTTCAAATGTGAAGAGCTGACTCTTGTAACTCGAGCTACTACTTTTGGAGGAACGGTTTACATACAAGTGAACTCTGTGCAAAGGTCACACTGCCACCTAGTGGAAAACCTGCACATTGTTAACCCTCCTGTTACCTTCAAATGTAATAATATATTTTACCCTTGGGGTCAATTTGACCCCAGCAATTAAAACATAGAGAAAATTATTATAATTAATATTGTTTCCTAAGTTTAAGTGTGAGGTACTTTGTGTTTGTTTGTTGACTACCTAAATAGTCCTTTAAATAAATAAGAAAGTTAATATTTCTTATATGTTTTACACAGTGAAAAACATCCTGGGGTCAAATTGACCCCAAAGAACACAGATGTGTACAAGTTGTGTTCATGACAGTGAAAACATATCGTCATTTGAATTTGATGTTCTCCCAGTTTTCCCCAATAAATTAGGAAAAGTCATGAAATTTGAATTTAAAAAAATTATATTTAGAGACCTTAAACATTGAATGGGGTCAAATTGACCCCAAAGGTAACAGGAGGGTTAAAGGAAGTATTCTTGACTCATTTTGCGTCTCACTCCTTCCTCTTCTATCGTTGCGGTAGTCTTTTCCTCTGTGACCATGTCACTACTCGGCCTGAATCAGGGGAACATCTGGCTCTTCGATGATTCGGTCCTGATCACCGGCAAAACATCTGGTACTGTATACATTGTTAAACCCACTCTTTTCTTTCTTTCTCATTATTTCTTTCTCCTTTTCTCTGTCTCAGTACAATCGTCGATTAGATAAACACGATGAAGCAACCCCAAATGGCAGCACGAAACAACAACAAACACTCATTCATCCCGTTTTCCTTCCTTTTGCAGACGCTGCATCGCGGCCTACTGTCCAGTTTCCCAAGAGCCTTCTGAATCTGACGGACGGCACCTCTGTGAAAGCCTTCCTGACCGTCCCCAAGCTGCCGTCCAAGGAGGACAGCTCCCTCCACACGATGGGCATCATGAGCAGTGAATCAGGTCGGCAGCGACAGTAATGAGGAAACAATGAATCTCCATTAACACAAGGGAAAATATGTCCATTACATACTGATTTTAACCAGGGCCTTCTCATCTTTTTACAGAAAAATTATTTAAAATATATGTTTTTCCATCTTTACCTGCTCTGTGTTTCCAGGCTACGTCCGCGTGGAGCTGAGTCCCGTGGCGGCCGTCAGTGTGCAGCTTTTCTCCGCAGACACGGAGCTCCGTGTGCGCGGGCCGGTCCAGATCCGCCTCAGCATTCCAGACGGCCGCGGCCTTCAGCCTTCCACTGTTGTTCCGGCGTGGTTCCTTAACCGCACCACCGGTGGGTAGAAGCTACAGTCACACACGCTCAAATCCAGCCCGTTTTGATTTGACTAGACGCGCATAGCACCAGCTACGTATTTATTTAATTAGTCTAAAAACTCCGGAAAGTCAACTTCTTCTGACTCAAGAAGTGACGCCTTGGGTCGTCAAAACAGTTAAACAATACAAACGTGGTTCACCGGAATATGAGGACAAATAATAAATGAGGCTGTTTCTTGACATTTGTGGTCTTACAGGACTCTGGCGGTTTTAAGATTATGCTGGACTAACAGTGTTGTTGTTGTTTTGCCGTCTGTTGGTTTTCCGTAGGCGGATGGATGAGGAAGGGGCTCGGGACGGTGGTGTCGGTAGAAGGAAAACTTGTGTGGACGTTCACAGCTCCTCACCTCGGTTACTGGATTGCAGCACCTTTGTCACCCACCAGAGGCGAGTTGTCTCCCTCGAGATGTTCATTCGATAGTGTTTTATTTGTTCTGACACTACCAGCCGAGCCGCGTCATGTACCCTGGTCACAGGCCTATGGTGTAATAAATAAAAGGTGTCTGATGGAAATTAAAGAACGACAAGCATCAACGTTTTGAGGGTTGGAAATGTACTACAGTGCATAATGTTTCTAAAGGTTTAAAAAAAAAAAAAAGCTAATATATATATATATAGGCATAAATACAATGTGTAACGGATCCCCGTATATCAATCGGCGTGAGACTTTACTGCTGGTGAACTTCTTTATTTTCTTTAAAAATGAACCAAAACTCTTGAATAAATACCACCGTGTCACCACCGTAAGAGCATTAGCCTCATACGGGACCATTAAAACTATTACAACTTTATAACAAATGCGCATCCGTCCGCAACATTTAGCCTTACCGTCATGTTTTTATTTTTACTCAAAATAAAGGTGCGCTTCCTTTTGACATTTCTAAATAAAAGTCTGATGTAATTTAAAGAGGAAGTAGATTAAAACGTCTGTAAAATTATTAAAACAATACAATATAAAAAGGCATACATCAAAAGCAATAAAGCAGATACAAAAGAAGGCAATCAAGACAAAACAATAAACCTTTTAAGGGGTTATTTACACATGCTATTTTGAAATTCTTTTATTAAGAAAACAATTGTACTGGATCTGACCTTGGTCTATGGGGGGGAAAAAGCTATGTATAATTAATGTCTGTTATGTTAATGTTTTTAGGTACAAAATGGACCTTGTTTATTTGCATCTTTGTTATATTTCATCCAAATCTCTTCTGACCATCTATATCTTTAGGTTTCTTCGGCATTGCCATCCCCATCGACTTCATCTCACACCACTCCTCTCTGCTGATGCTCGTCCTTGGAGGAACGCTTGTTATTGTCTCGTGTCTCCTGGCTGGCTTATTGTTAAATCGCAGGTAACAAAGGCGTTAATCTTACACCTGGCCATATTTACTATGAGATGTGGTGATGTTTTTATCAGTTTCAGTCATGGTATTCCTTTAAAAGCACTTTGATACCAGTAAAATCAATTATGATAATGATGATATATACCTTTATTCGTCTCACAGTGGGGAAATTTCAAAAATCACAGTATGAAGGACTCAGAATGACTTGAGTATAAATAAATACATGAATAAATATAGGAATAAATGTATAAATAAATAAATGCTTAAATAAATGTATAAATAAATACAGGAATGAATAAATATAAGTTATAAATCAACAGGACATCATTAAATAAATATATTTCTACATTTCTGTACTTCATTTATTTATTTCTCTATTTATGTGTCCACACGTATTTCTTCATTTATATTTATGTGTGACATTTATGTGTCCGTATATTCAAATGAGCTGGGCGGTCCCAACCTCTGTCTAAAGCCTGATTGGAAAAACAAAATACTAATACTAAATATAAAATATACAGGGGGAAAACAAAGTAAAGTAAAGTGTTGAGTTTGCCAGGATCTCCAGTATTATCCTCCCAAATGTAATGCTTATAAAGTTTTGACTTTTATCATCATCATGTCGTGTTTGCAGCGTGAGTTTCACTGACTGAGGCGACATCTTCTGTCCGCAGACGTTCGCTCAGTGAAACTAAAACAAAGATCCTACCAGCGATGAGAAAAGACCAAACCACCTCAACAGGTGACGGGGACGTCTTCGCTGTGTCTCCAGGGGCCTCCTCCCATCTCCGGACCGGACCGACCCGGTCGTTCTCAGAACGGCGGGGCGATCGGCATAACGCAGATGTGACGGCCGACCCCGACGCCGTGGCCATCGGGGTGCACGGCAACGACCCGGGGCCAAACACTGACCCGAGTCGTCCCACGTGTCCGGATGATTTGTTTTTCTACAACCAGCCTGTTGCCGTTTTTCACGCCCCAGCATTCTTCCACTTGGAGGGGCGGCCGGAGCAGCATCGAGCCCCGAGTCGAGACGGCGTCGAGCCGGCTCTGCCGGACGGTCCGTCCGCGGCGGAAAACGAGGACCAGCTCGGGGTTCTAGAGGGCTCTCGGGCGGTGGCTTCAACCGACGCACCCGGGGGTCGCTCCGGCCTCACGGAGTCGGCCTCGGTCCCGGGGACGTTGAGTAAAATCAGCGGCGGCGGACGGCGCTCCCTGCGCGCCCTCGCAGACCTTTCTAAAGTCCCTTCGGCTCCGCCTCCTCGGGCCTGGTTCGTGTCCCTGGAGGGCAAACCGGCGGCTGAGATCCACTACGCCGTGTCAGAGCAGCAGCGGCGCCGCAGGCCAGTGGAGAGTCGAGAAACCAGCTTGGACTCGGGAGTGGACATGAGCGAACTGAACCCGGCGCCGGGCAGGAGGGCCGTGACGCTGGAGCGCAACGCTACTTTTGTCAAAAGCATTAAGCATGCACCTCCACAATAAAAGCCCTTTACACCTCCACAGTAAAAACCCATAACACCTTTACAGTAAAAACCCATAACACCTTTACAGTAAAAACCCATAACACCTTCACAGTAAAAGCCCTTTACACCTCCACAGTAAAAGCCCTTTACACCTCCACAGTAAAAGCCCATAACACTTTCACAGTAAAAGCCCATAACACTTTCACAGTAAAAGCCCTTTACACCTCCACAGTAAAAGCCCTTTACACCTTCACAGTAAAAGCCCTTTACACCTCCACAGTAAAAGCCCTTTACACCTTCACAGTAAAAGCCCATAACACCTTCACAATAAAAACCCTTTACACCTCCATGCCTACAGCCCTCTGAGTACACAACATGTATTTACCTTCCTTTTGCTTCATCCTTTACATCCACGTGAAGGCGTCAGTCCAAGTTGAGGACCGTTTCTAGCACCTGGTTCCACACGGTTCCTCACATCCTGTCCCTCCTCAGACGGTTTTAACGAGAACGGTTGAACATTTTGCAAACTGTCTGCAAAGTTAAGTTGCATAGTTGCGGTCGGCCTATATGTCGGCCTCCAACGTGTCAAAGACGGCAACGTGATTGAGATTGAGGTCAAACACTTTCATAACGAACACATTATTATTCCAGCCCAGATTAACGGACAGACTACCAGCTAACTGAACATGACTGAATGTTTGTTTTTCTAACTACATGCCACCTGATTTGTCTTTGTACATATTTGTTTGTGCACGTTCTCATGTATATATTATATTGTCATGAAGTGAATCATTTTATAATATTGTAATAATAATAATACAAATAATAAATGACCAATGACCTTGGTGATGAGCTTTTTTAGTTCAGTACAGTTCACATGTAATTCATATGAAGGAGAGTTTGGGTTGAATTGATTACAAAACGCTAAATTATTATTATTTTAATAATGATGATATGAGACGAGATATCAGACGTATAGAAGACATTCCTGTTTATTTTCTACATAATTATTGCAGGGACATTCAGCAGAGCACCATTAATATATCCATATCTAACGATATACAGACTAAAAGAACATTTTATAGCAGACAATGTGACGGAGGCCTTTTCTTTCTCCACAACCTTTTTTGTGTGACCGCCTGCACAAACCACCTGTGCTGTTGAGGGAAAAATCCTTTATTAGATGCTCAGTTTAAAGTATTATTTGCATGATTCTGTCGCCAAAGTTTGACGCAAAATTGAAAAGCTTGTTGGGTAAAAGCTCTTGAAAGGTTGGATGATCATTTCAGCTTAAATGGTAATTTCATTATACAGTATGTTTTACTTGAAATGAACTGTGTTTAATGAATTTTTTGCCAATTTCATTAACATGGCAAACCTCAAAAATACAAACACAGAACTTTCACAAGTGGGACTCCTAGCGGCTCGGTAGATGATAATCAGCTGCACGCTTTCAACTAAATAAGGGTCCAGTTGTGTGTTTACAAATATCATCCAATGACAGACAACAGATGAGGCCTTCAGCCCAGAACTGGTCATCATGTGCACTAATTTGGGAGATTTCATTTACTACTCTCTGGATCACTCTGTGCTTCAATCTTAGAGGAGAGGGATCTTGCTTTTACATTTCTGATGTATCTAGTGGTAACACAACACTGTTACTGTTGGTGATCCTGTACATATTAATAACAATCACAATTCAGAAACTTGACAATTAATGAAAAAGACCAACTTGAATCTCTGTCTTGATAGAGGCCAGATGCAAACCAACAAACAGTAGGCTACTAATCTTTACCTTCAGCGCTAAGTCTCCTCTATTTTGAATTATTATTCTCAAACACACCCTCATCCTGTCTCATGTACTGGCTAAATTGTGTACCTCAAGAAACTTATAGTTACATTATTTCTGCACTGTTTAAGGATGCAAACCGGGTCACCAACTATCTGTTTAATAATAATAATAATAATAATAATAATAATAATAATAATGATAATAATAACCATGATAATAATATTAATATTATCATTATTATTATTATTATTATTATTATCATCATACTAATAATAATGATAATAATAATAATGATGATAATAATAATAATGATAATAATAATAATGATAATAATAAGAATTAACATTATTATTATTATCATTATAATGATAATAATAATAATAATAATAATAATAATAATAATAATAATAATAAAATAAAGTACAGATAGCCTTGGTTTCTTGAAACCACCAGTAGTAAATGTGTATTTAAACTCACCCCCTCCTATCTTAAAATATAAACCTTCAGGTTCACGCACTACAACGCAGCGGCTGACGAACATCCGGGTATTCTGTCGCGATGGTCATGGCGGAGGGTACTGCAGTTCTCAGGAGGAATCGGCCTGGAACCAAGGCAAAGGTGCGTTTTCACCCAGCAGGGACGCGCCGATGTCCCCGTAAACACCGCAACGCGACCCCCCGCGGTGCCGGCTCACCTGAGTCGTGTTGTTTTTTACCGCTCTTGTTTTTCGTGAGACGACATTACAGGAAAAGGCCTGAACTGGAAATGGCCAGCTAGCTTCTTTTTTTTCTTGTACCCGTCTAGTTCCTGGAGCAAATATCTGTTTTAAATGGCGCTTTGCGATGTATTGCGGAGCATTTTGTGATGATTAATGTAGCTTGAATAACCAGACGGGCCACTTGGTGTGAATGGAGTTCTCACTATATCTCTCGCGGTTCACCCCGGAGTGAAACGCTCTCGGAGCCGATTGCGCTCCAGGAAGCAGTCGCACCCCAGAGCGACATTATCTAACGTCAGGTTTAGCTTCCGCGTCTGTGGACTAACGTAGCGTATAACCAGGTACTGCTCATTTAGACCGATGTTTTCTCACCGCAAAGCTGTGAACAAACGTCAATCTAGGTCACGTGAGTTCCTGTGCGTGGATCAAATGCTATAATGACAGATATGCGAGTTAAATCGACATTGTTTACGTTACAATTCCAGCTTTAATCCACTGAGTGTGGTCTAACGTGATCCTTCTTCCATGTTTAGGATTTCTACAACTGGCAGGATGAGTCGTTTGAGGAGATGGACAGCACCCTGGCTGTTCAACAGGTGTGTGTGTGTGCGCGCGTGTGTGTGTGTGTGTGTGTGTGTGTGTGTGTACTCTATCTGATCGATCAATAATAAGTCTGACTAACTGTCCTTTTACTACAATATGTATTCTAATCCGTTTGTTTAATATCTAAGTATAACCCTCCTTTGGGGTCAATTTGACCCCATTCAATATTTAACGTCTCTAAAAAATATATTGTTTTTTTGCTTAATATTTTAGGACTTTTCCTCATTTACAACTGGGAAAACATAACATTCACATGATATGTTTTCAATGTCCTGAACACAACTTGTACGCATCGGTGTTCTTTGGGATCAATTTGACCCCAGGCTGTTTTTCACTGTGTAAAACATAAGGAATATTAACCTTTTTTATTTATTTAAAAGGCTGTTTAGGTAGTCGACAAACAAACACAAAGTATCTGGCGCTTAAACTTGGAAAACAATATTAATTGTAATAATTTTCTGTCGGTTTTAATTGCTGGGGTCAAATTGACCACTCGGGTAAAATATGTTGGTACGTTTGAAAATAACAGGAGGGTTAAACGGTCTTTAGTGATGCGCTTATGATTGCCTAGCTGGTAGAACTTTAACACGTTTTCATAGGTGTGTCTTAACACAACATTCACGTATATACACAGAGTATGAGGAATGGTAGCTGTAGCAATCCTTCCTGTCTAAACTTGCCATGAATTGATCCCATCATAATGTAAGCAACACGTCCACGGTCGTCTTTCGGTAACAATAAGGGTTAGATTGAGTTTTTATCGCTCAGGAAGGAAACGCAGTTCAGGGAAACACACAGGGTGAATTTTACACTCTGGAAGATGGCAACTGATTTGAGAAAGGATTCAACTATGGATCTTATGTATGGGGAACCCATGTGTGCAAGCTAATGGGAAGAGGGTAGAGTCGTAGTAGCCTCAGCTGAACCTTATGCTTTTCGAGGACTGTTGATGTTGCCCCCTCCCCCCTCCCCCCACACCTCCCATCTTTCACAACGGCACTGTGATGGGATCTCTTCAGGAGCAATGGTTGCTGTAATCATTCAGCTTCTCTGTACTCGGTGTGTCAATGTTTATCCGTTTCTGTGACAACTGTTGCGCATGCGCAAATTCGGGTAGTATGCCGCTTGCCAAGCAAAAGTTGTGATCTCTAAAAACTTGAACCTGTACGGGAACTCTGACCCACGCATACAAATGTTTTGGAGATACGGGGAAATTGGCGACACCGGTGGCGAGTTGAAGCCGGACTTATTATATGACCCGTATGGGAGTTTCCTTCTTTTGTTCGTCCGCAGACATTTAGTGTGGCGCTTACACACCTTTTTTTTATCATGGAATTTTAAAATGGTCATTTCCAGGCCATGGAAAAATCTTAAATCACAAAAGTGTTATCACATGTTCATTTACGTCGAGTTTGAAATAATTAATGTGTTTTTTTTTTTTTTTTTAAAGAAAAACGCTTCAAATATAAGCCGGCGTACGCTCTCTATACACACAATGTTCTACATTTGTCATGTTTTACCAAGATTTCAGTTTGGTGATGGACCTGGAAATCCATCGGTCAAAATGTGTAAGAACGCTGGTTTCTGTCAGGGTGCTAGATCATGTGGCTGTGAGTGATTATTGACATGTTGTTTCAGTACATCCAGCAGAACATCAGATCGGATTGCTCAAATATCGACAAAATCCTGGAGCCTCCGGAGGGGCAGGACGAAGGGGTGTGGAAGTACGAACACCTCAGGTATGTTGAAACCGCACGTTCTTACGCTCTCGGGTGAGTCCACACAGGGTGTGGCTATATTTATTTTTCAACGCTTTCTTTATAAATGTTGCACAATTCAACACAACCAGATTCAACAGTGCAAAGAAAGGAACAAGATAATACAGTCCGACAAATACAGACTCCTAAAGTTCAGTCCTATCCTGTGATTACAAACCATAATCAAGTCATAATCCAGCAGACCCCTTTATGTTATTTATACCAAAATTATGAATAACCCCACAAATCTGTAACAAGCATACAACATAATAGAAAAGTGTAAATTCACCGCTAACTCAATGAAGGAATATGAGTTTTAATTTATTAGGTGATTTCTAAAACTACTTAATGAATCATGACCTCCACGAATCTGTAACATCTTATTTTCTCAGTGTTCTAAAACCAATACCTGGTTGTGAAGCTGACATATGTAATTTCTGATTCATTCTCATTGTGCTCTCGTTCGGTCCTTTTTTGTAGGCAGTTCTGTCTGGAGCTCAATGGACTAGCCGTAAAACTGCAGGTAAGAGGTATAAATATACTCTCGATGATCTGAGGATGCTTAGATCGAAGGATTTGTCATAATCTCGTTTCAATACTAAACGCAAACCTCTGAATAAGATGCCGGTTAGTTAGTTGGGTGCTTTTGAAGTGGTTGATTTACCTTCTTTTTTTTTTTTTAGGGGAGCAGCTAAATGAACTCTACATACTTTGGGAGTTCGGGGTTCGTTTAGTGGAACAATCTGTGTACAGAGTCATTACAGCGTCTGTTGTCGTTGTTCATTGAATCACATGCTGTAGTCCAAGATGTCAAGGTGTCCCCGTTATGAAAGGACGGGTCGGTCCGACCGCCTCACGAGTGTTTCTAAAGGGACGCTCGTTATTTCAGAGCGAGTGCCATCCAGACACCTGCACCCAGATGACGGCCACGGAGCAGTGGATCTTTCTCTGCGCTGCCCACAAGACGCCCAAAGAGGTGAGTCGGGACCCAACGCCCACGTGGGCATTAACTGCGTGTTCATATGTTCTTCCTCCCCTTCCTAACGCCTGTGTTCTGTGTTTTGTCCCGCCGCGTCCTCAGTGCCCTGCCATCGACTACACCAGGCACACGCTGGACGGAGCTGCCTGTCTTCTCAATAGCAACAAATACTTCCCCAGCAGGTCAGTCACCTTCCTGGAATCACTGATTTAAAAAAAAAAAAAGATAATAACGGAAACGACGTGTGAACACAAAATATGCGAAGACGGATGGAGAGACGAGCGGCCCGAGAGGACGGCGGTGGGCTTGTCTCCCCAATTCTAAATCTGTGTTATGGACGCTCCCCTCCCCCCCCCCCCCCCCCCCTCGTCTCCCGTAGGGTGAGCATCAAGGAGTCATCCGTGGCAAAGCTGGGCTCCGTCTGTCGTCGCATCTACAGGATATTCTCTCACGCCTACTTCCACCACCGCCAGATATTCGACAAGTATGAGGTAGGTTTCACTGGAGACACACCGACTTTAATTTCGGTGTCTTGTCTGGATTATCTTTTGACATGGACTTGATTTTCTAAATTCCCACTTTAATGACCTTAATGTCGTGTGTCTGTGCTCAGAACGAGACGTTCCTGTGCCACCGGTTCACGCGCTTCGTCATGAAATACAACCTGATGTCCAAGGACAACCTGATCGTGCCCATCCTGGAGGAGGAGGTGCAGAACACCTCGTCAGCCGGAGAGAGTGAGGCATAGAGACCCGAGCTGCTGCTGCCGCCACGAAGGGAGACACATGTAAACACACACACATTTTTATATATATATATATATATATATATATATATATACACACACACACACACACTACGGTGTATTGAGGCTCGTGTCTAGTACTGTCCGTGTCCCTCCACCCTTGTCAACTGCGTCTATCTCAAAGGAAGTTGAGGGGTAACGAGTAGCGGGAGCAGAGTTCAGCCTGCAGGGCGCGAGTTCTTTTCTTTTTCTATCCTGTTTCCAGTGACTATTCCGACGCACGCTGCGTCTCCGGACGCGGCCCCTGCTCTCACACTACTCCTGTAGGGGGGGGGACACACGTTTTTAAAAAATCTTTTAGCAGCTGGATTTGCAAAATGTAATCACGGTGACCTGTATTGTTGACAAAGGCACAACCCGACAGCATCCCTTCCCCTCTCGCTCTGTACATACCACCCCCCCCCCCCCCCACACACACACACACACCCCCACCCAACTCTTAATCCACCATCACATTTCTGATGGCGCTTCTCTCTCTCTCTATATATATATATATATATATATATATATATCTCTATATCTATATATCGCTTGTTTGTTGCCTACCAACCTGTTTTCGGGGGAGGGTTGTCTCACGAAGTGGATCACTAGAGTAGCCGCCGACTCGCTAATGTCTATTAAAAGACGTGTGTGTGTGTGTGTGTGTGTGTGTGTGTGTGTGGTAGTGAACAAAGACAAACGTAATCTCTTAGCTTTGTAAGTGTGCTAGCAGGCGGGTGTTCCTTCTCCTCCCAGATGGTGTTTCAGAGTATTTTAGGAAGGCTTGTTGGCTGACTCTGACCCTGCTTTGTAGCGTGCCCCCCCTCCCCCCCCTGTTTTAATACTGTGCAATGCGCTGGACATTCTCCCGTTTTCCTTCGTAGAAACACGACTTCACGGGGCCGCGCTGCTCTCGGGCGGTTTTCTCTCACACATTTTGACGAGTATAAACGCAAGGAAAGGAGGAAATGTCGGCTACATTTAGGTGTCGGAGCACAACCACCCCCCCCCCCTCATTAAGTTATTTGTTATTTTGTGGTCTTGTCAATCCAAACCCACTTTTTTTTCTTACATTTTTGTTATTTTAAATGGACTAACATTTTGTTACCGTCGACATTTCCATGATGTCTGTTAATAAATAAGACCTATTCAGGCGGTTGTGTGGAAATTGTAATTTATTTTGTTTCTTGTGAAAATGAGACGGGACTCCAAACCACGGGAAGAAAAGTTTTAATAAAATAAAGGAAGCAAAATGTACAAGTCTCCAGAAAGGGAAAGGGCTGGAATATTAATACTGATATTTAGTGAAAACCTCAATAGTAGTTTGTGGAGGAAAATACATTTAAAACATGTATGAATCACCTAAAATTATACTTTTGGTGCATTTGATCATCTCTCCATCCCCTAAAAAAGCAAAACATGCACCACAATTAGTTGAAACCCAAATATGCACAATTAACATCTAATATTTACAAAAGCATTTCATCATAATAAACATCCCTTTTATTGTGATAAGAAGACTACCGATTAACACATTGACGTCGCAGTGGACCGTTTAACAAAATGATTAAAAAAAATCATTTAGATGTCTTTTTATTCCACAAACTCTAAACCTGGCACCCACATTACCCACAATGCAACTCAACAGTTGGAGCCCGCAGCAGAGACGAGCTACAGACGTCCGGTAAACTAATTGCCCTCCAACTTCTTTAGTACAGACTCTTTATACAATCTTTTTTTTCTCATATCTGCAGTAGTACTTCCTTTAAAAACCTGGACACAGACTATATAACATTGGTCTAGATCCCCTTTAAAAAAACATTTAAATATAATTGTTGCGTTAAAACATCTCTGAAGAGCTTCATCCGTTCCAGAGAAGCGGGTGCGTTGCCAGTACCGTATAAAGAAAGTAATGCACACTGGCTGTTTAACAACCTTTTCCAGAAGAGTTGCACCACTGACCAGCCTCCCAATAGCACCAGAACCCTCAGAAACACTTATATGTACAAATGTATAATCTCACTTGTCTGTACCAAAGTACACAGGGAGGGGGGGGGGGGGAACTCCCATATAAATGTTCACGTCCGGCCTCGGCCTATCAGAGATGAGAACACTGGACATTAGAAATGTGAGTCGGGTTCAAAAATAAATATTTTTTTACCACCGGAGTTGTGCAGAAAATTTGTGCTTTACAGTGTGCTAATTTCCCATGAGCACCTGAACTGACCTTTAGAAAAAGATTGACCCCCCCCCCCCCCAACAACAAGTCGGTGTAAAAGTGTAGACGTCTATCTAAATAATACCTCATTATGGCTTCATTAAAAAAAAAAAAATCTTTCTTTTCTTTAAAAAGTGCTGAGTTCTTCTACATTAAAAGTCTCCGTTAGTAAAAGGAAGGGGGGTCACGAACAAGTCTGGACCCCCCCCCCCCCCCCCCCCCGCGTTCAGGTGGGTCGTTCCAACAGCGTCTCCAAGCCTCAGCCGAGCCGCTCACATGCAGGTGACCTCCGCTTTGCCCTCTTCCTGCTCGAAGCCGCCCTCCTCCAGGTGGGACAGGGCGCCGGGGTACCCGCCCCCGAACACCGGGAATCCCCCGATGCCGCCGGCGGTCGGAGACGGCCCCTCCCCCTCCCCCTCCTCGTCCTCCCCCCTCTCCGGAGGGGCGGGGCGGCTGACCGCACGACTCACGGAGCGGCTGGACACGTCGCCGGGCACCGATGACGCCTGGACGGACACAGAGACGGGAGTTACTGCCCGTCGTCCACGATCTGACTTAAGCGCGAGGAATAAAGAGCATCACGACAGATATCTATTTATAGATCATTGGAATCATATCCAGGCTTTTCAAAATAACAGGTGTGTTTATGACACAATTATCACTATTTTAAATTGTACACCGTGTCCTTCTCTTCTGTGGTTCTAACACATATTTGTAATAGTTTTGTTTCATCATTAGACAAAAATATAAAAGCAAAAACGTCACTATTCTAGAAATCTAAAACAATGCGTTTGCTATAATTTTATTTTAAAAGCTTGTAAATAATTTCAAATGTTTGTTTCACATTGTTGAATACTGCGTTTTGCATGTCGCATATAAATTATCCTCATGTTTAGCTTATATTAATAGTATATTAAAGTGTAGCCCAAAGAGGTGAAGTTGCCAAAAGAAGGTGAAGTCCCCCACCTCGTCCACTTGGGGGCAGTATAGCCAAGTGAATAGCTTTTCACAGTCAGTCTCCATTAAAAAATAATGGCCTCATTTTACACCAAAACACCCCAAAAATAGTAATAATTAATAATGTCTAAATTCTGACTAATATTTTGTTGTTACAGGTAGTTCACTGGATAATTATTATACATTTATAATAAATCAAAATAAACAAATGAAGTCAATATGTTCTTGTCCTCCTACCTGGTTGCTTGGGTGGTGAACCCCCGACGCCGCCTGGTTTCTGACCGGCCGCTGGAGAAACACCACCTGCTTGGTGGCCAAGTTCCCGTCGCTGCAAACACAAACACCGAGGCGTCGGTCAGCCGAGGTGGCTCCGAGCTCCGAGGCACACGGCGCTGCGGTGATATCTACCTGTCATGGCGGATGATGGGAGTGGGCAGCACGCACGTCAGCAGCCAACCAAACTCGGCCAGAGTGTGAAGGAGAGGCCCGTAGTCCGTCTTCACGTTGGCGCCCTGAGCGTAGACGCAATACATGCATACGTGTTACAGAGCGGTCAGTTGATGCAGGAGGAACATATACCAGATTAACCTCTCCTGGTTTAATGTCTTTTTGTCAGTATTTAAAAAAGGAACATTTCAGGGGTTAGTTCCCTCAACCAAGAAGAAGCCGAGTCAGCTGTGTGTGTCAGGAGGCAGCTCCCTCGTTGAATAGAGACGACCCGTCAGACGGGTCCGATAAGCGAAGACGATGCTGAAGTGCTTAAAAAAAGCTGCATTCTCTCGACTGACCACCAGGGGGCGACTCCTCTGGTTGCGTAGAAGTCTATAGAAAATCACTCTACCTCTTCTTTCTTGATTTATTCCCTCAGTAAACATGAGTTTATGGTCTCAACCTCTAGTTTCAAGTCTTCTTCGATACAGCGTTATGTCTATTTAGTAATGTACAGTCCAACTAGAGTTAAATAGACCATAGAGCAGGTATGCTACTTTGATTTCCTGCGTTTGTTTTTTTAACAGTGACATCATCTCACCTTAACATTGACCTTAACAGCTCCCTGGCTTGTACATTTCTATCTGTTTTTAATTTCCCCAAATCAGGTTTCTTTCGTGACACACACACACACACACACACACACACACACACACACACACACACACACACACACACACACACACACACACACACACACACACACACACACACACACACACACACACACACACACAAACCTCGACGACGGTCCACTGCTCCACGACGATGGTGTCGTTGGCAGGAGGAGAGGTGCTTCTCTCCTCGTACACGAACAATCCCTCCAATGACCTGGGTACCGGCTCACCTGAACACACACACACACACACACACACACACACACACACACACACACGCACACACACACACGTGTTTATAATGCCATGTTTTTATCATTATATATGAGAACCCACTTCTATAAGACTGTTAGACTGCAAATCTTTTTTGTGCTGAAAGACCGCAGAGGAATGTAAATGGGTTGATAATGACCCAGTTATTAGAAATAGGTTAGAATGTGTGTGTGTGTGTGTGTGTGTGTGTGTGTGTGTGTGTGTGTGTGTGTGTGTGTGGAGTTCTTGCTGCTGCCTGTGTGAGAGTGCCAAGTGTGTGTGTGTGTGTTTTATAGCCCATTTATTTTCCGGCCTCAGAGGTTTACGGATGATGTCTGCCACTCCGCAGAGGAACAGGAAGTGAGGTCGCCGGGGTCGGGGAGACGGCTCCAAATATAGACGCGGGAGGAGAGAGGGGAGGAGGAGGGGTAGCCAAAACAGGAAGTGACTGACTTTGCGTGTGCGTGTCTGCATGTGTGTAAATCACAGTTTTATGAGAATACTGGAAAAAAAGTAGAGCTAGAAGAAGAAACAGCAGCGATTGCCTCCTTTTAGATTTAAAATGCTCAAATAACAACAAAGAAATACACTGAAATACAAACAACGTCTGTTTTATATCGCATTACGTCAGAACTATCCCTGAACGTCCACACTGCTGGTTGGAATGGAACCAAGTACTTTTACACAAGTACTACACTGTAGTACACTTCTTCCATTTCCTGCTACTTCTAATACATTTCAGGGGAAATATTCTACTTGTTGCTCCATTTAATTACTTTTTAGCCAAGAAAAACAAATGTGCTTTGAATGATGCAGCAGAACAAATGTAAAAAAGGAGAAGTTTTGCTGATAATACTTTTACTGAATAAACATTTGAATTCTGAACTTCTACCTGTAACAGTAGTATTATTAGACTGTAGTCCTTCTACCTGTAACAGGAGTATCATTAGACTGTAGTCCTTCTACCTGTAACAGGAGTATCATTAGACTGTAGTCCTTCTACCTGTAACAGGAGTATTATTAGACTGTAGTACTTCTACCTGTAACAGGAGTATTATTAGACTGTAGTCCTTCTACCTGTAACCGGAGTATCATTAGACTGTAGTCCTTCTACCTGTAACAGGAGTATCATTAGACTGTAGTATTTCTACCTGTAACAGGAGTATCATTAGACTGTAGTACTTCTACTTCTCCCTCCAGGTCAGAAACACCAAACCCACCTTTGGGCGTGTCCCAGTAGACGAAGGAGTCCACCAGCGACCAGCCTTTGCGGTAGTAGGCGGTGGTCAGCTCCAGCCAATCAGCTTCCAGGGAGCTGACCACCTGGCCCTTCCTGGACACGCGCATGGAGAGCGCCCCCTGGTGGTACTGACAGGCCAGCGAGTCCAGAGGAGCGCAGCCCGGAGCCCAGGAGTGGAAGAAGACCAGCAGCCTCAAGTCTGGAAGGAATGCATCATCCATGTTACGTCGTGTTTTAGAGCCAAATAGTGCACTTTTTACGCCACTACATTCATTTAACATTAGTTATTGTCGCAGATTTAAATTCAAAGTAAGTAAATTAATATACCACGATATATTTCAACAGTATAAAAAATACTTGAACTGCAACATTAAAGTGATAAACACATCAAATCCACTATTATAATAAATATATAATTCTGAAATGGGACATTCGGCACAACAAGTGCTTTAATTCATCCTTTACTTTGACTTTAAAAATGTTTTTATGCTCATACTTAATAACTCAAAAGTGTTATTGCTTTTTACGTGAGTGTAATGCGGCGTGCGTCTCCCACCGCCGATTACTGGCTATTAGAAAATTAATTAATTAAAAAAAAAATATATATATATTTTAGTTTTTGGACAGTAGCTTAATTTACAAAGTATACATCAGCACAGGTGTAGTATTCAATATGTAGTGTAGTATTCAATATGTACCATCTCAAATGACATTGAACATTTTGGGGGAATGTACATATAAACAGAGAAATACATCAGAAAAGGAGGAGAGAGAGAGAGAGGGATAGAGGGATAGAGGGATAGAGGTCGGAGAAGAAAACTGATTACTAACACAGGCTCCATCCACCGCGAGCCTCACCAGGACTGTAGGTGTTTTCCTCCAGCTGTCGGTCTCCGGGCGGAGTACCAGGAGGGGTGCGTGGAGGGGAGCGGCAGCCCCTCTTGGGACTGTGCACCCTGCCGTTGGTGACCCCGCTCACCTGCTGGAGGACCGAGCCGACGAATCGAACGCCCCCCCGGGCGCTGCTGTTCACCTGTCGGGCAGAAACAACAAATAAACAACAAATAAACAACAATACAGGACAACTTATCATCATCAGCACACAAGAAGTGATGAAAGAAACTGAAAGCGACTGAATTCATTGCGCAATGACTAAAATCACCATGGTTACAACAAATATTCAGTTCATCTATTTCTTCAGAAAAAAATAAATGATATCCATTGTAAAGTATCCCAAAATAACAAATGTTATCACGTTTTTAGGGATTTTTTAAGGCGTAAAAGTTTCCTCATTTAAAGAGACATTAAAGTGGAAATGTCTTAGTGTTTAAAGTCCTGACAATGTTAAAGTATATATATTTCTGTAAATATAATTTTTTTCTTTAAAGGATTAAAAGAGGCCGACAAAAGTTGAAAGTATTACATTTTAAATTATTTGAAGCTCCCTTTCAGCCTCACAAGAGTTTTGAATAAAATTAATAATTCAATATTATAATTATAATATAATATAATATTTTCCTGAAACTTTTTTTAGATTCATTAAACGTGTATTTATCCCAATTGCACCAATTTAAAGGACTTGAGAAGGGCAAAGCATCAAGTAGTTATTTAAAGTACTTGAGACCCCTTCTGATGCATCATGGGACCCCTTGAGGGAGGGCGGCCGACCCCTCAGGTTGGAAACCGCCGCACTGGAGAGTAATGTTTGAAATGCGCTGAATCTCGCTGACCCGGTCGATGAGCGCTCGGACCGTGTCGCCCGTCAGCGCCTCTCCGGGTAACGGCCACTCCTCCACCTTCAACAGCGGCGCGCTGTGACACACGGACGCCATCTGCTTCCTGACAACACACACGAGACGGGAGGAAAACACATGGATGAGGCGAGCGAGTCGGACGTGAAGGCCGCTCGGGTCCGTGGAGGATCCTCTTTAGTCGAGTCCATCTGGAGGGTTCAGAGGTCAGAGTCCGCTTGTCATCGCCACCGGGCTGCGGACTCAAACACACGAATCATCTGTGGGCTCGGCGACCGACTGTCTGGGCCATTAAAACAAGACGGACACTTTGAAGGGTTTAAAATACGACCACCTGCATTTTCAACATGAAAGGGACTTCTGTGCAAAATAAGTCAAATTAAACGTAGGAATAACTCTTTAAATTTGTCAATTCAGTTTATTTGTATAGCCCAATTTCACAAATTACAAATTTGTCTCGGAGTGCTTTACAATCTGTACACATAGACATCCCTGACCTTTGACCTCACATTGGATCAGGAAAAACTCCCAAACGACCCTTCACGGTGGAAAAAGGGAAGAAACCTTCAGGAGAGAACAGAGGAGGATCCCTCTCCAGGATGGACAGATGTTATTTTATTGGAATATTATTAGGATGCTTTAACATATACGCAGTGTCTTATTACAGCTGGTGGAAGTGGAGCACATTGAATTACTTTAAATACTGTTTGATAGTTTAATATACATAACTGTCTTGTATTTGATGAATTCATCACTCTTATTTAATATTAATCTGGAGTAAAGTAAAAAAAGTACAATCATTTCCTTGTAGATGTACTGGACTAATAGGATTAAGTAGCATTCAGGTACAGAAGTTGAGTAAATGTCCTTGGTTACTCTTCACTACTGCGTATAATATAGTATTGCAAACACCATCATTAACATTATTAATTCACCTCCACTGCCATATTATAAAACAGGAATCCTCATCATAGTGACAGTCTGACAACCAATCAAACCGCAGAGATCAGAGATACTTCACCTCCATTGGCTGCTGTGGGGACCCTGTTGTTGGGCGGATTTTCTATCCAATAGAATGGGAGACATAAATCACGCCAAAACATAGTCTCCCCTAGACACGCCAGTCTGACCGCCTGCTGGGGCTCCGCATTAAATATGCAGCGGGTTTCATCCATCATTCATCTTCTGACTAGACGGTGAGGAGGTGAACATGTGGTCACAGAGGAAGAGGACAATTCACCTCTCGCGCTCGGTTAATACGTCAATCCTACTGGATTACAGCATCCTTTGGGTTAAAATAATCCATGTTTATCTTTCAGGGAGAAGTCAGATTATTACCATCAGAAATGGGGTCCCACAGGGGTCCGTAATGGGCCCACTACCATTCAGCCTGCCTTTGATGCTAATGTAGCCAATGCATATTATATTTGATGGATTGTACTGCCCTTAAGAGGTGAAAAGTATCAAAGATTTAACTTTGAGGATTTTAGAGGCTTGACTGACGCAATATTCTACTCATTCTAGCATTTTTTTGATATCTCAAAAAAGTGAAAGTATCCAATATTTAAAAGAAATTGATAAACTGGTAAATAAGTGCGTGGACGTAAAATCATGAAAAATAAACAAATCCTTCAACGTAAAATATTTTTTATTACATATAGAACATTAGGTCCAAAGCCTAACAGAGGATTTAAGTACCTGGATCTGGGCCGGGCCAGGATGGCTCGGTAGAGCAGGCTGAAGGGGAGCGAGCGGGACCGACCCACCGACAGGATGATGGGGTGCAGGGCGGTCAGGACGTAGCCTTGTGTGTAGTAGGGCTGCAGCGCCTGGGGCAGCTCGGACAGGGCCGCCACGTACTGCACCGTAGGACGACTTCCTGCAGAATCAGAGGGGAATCGGGAGGAGATGGTTCAGTCCAATGTGTTACCCCCCCGCCCCCCTCGAATGTGGACGAAGCTGAAAATGCACTAATGTTCCAAACGCCAAAGTAATTCATGCAAAAAACAGTTTTGTGTTTCTTTATTTCAACAGTAGGTTTGGGAATTATGTTAAAAAATTCAGATTAGTTGGTGGCACGATGTAGTTTATTGCCCCTTTGCAGCAGACTGTTAATGCTACGTCCGTTTGCAGCCGACTAGACTGAAGAAAAGCAGGAAAAAATAAAAATGGATGGATGGAACTTCAATTTGTTGACATACAGTCTACAGTACATGGGCGGTGAATACACCAAACAATTGACTTTATTCCCAATACAACGCGAGCCTCCACAGAGAAAGCTACTGCAGCATCCCCATGTCATACTGTAGCGTCCAGCATCCAGAATCATGCCCACGGTATGGGAACGTTTTCTTCTTCTTCTTCCTGTGTAATTACTTAAACATCACTTTTCCACTGTTGCTACCAGAGACAGGAAAACACACACACACACACACACACACACACACACACACACACACACACACACACACACACACACACACACACACACACACACACACACACACACACACACACACACACACACACACACACACACACACACACACACACACACACACACACACGTACGTACCGGATGATGATGATGGAGCGTACCATTCCTTTTAATTCCACTTTGGTATTGTATTTTAGAGCGTCATATTTTTAATAAGTCGTCACATACCAAACCACTTATTAGACGTCCTTCCATCTGGCAAATTTAAAACCCTGTGGCGTGAGAATCTGTCCGACGCGTCACCGGCTTTTCATCGTCTTGCATTATGAATACGACGCAGTCTGAGAGCTTTAATATCCAGCTGAGTCAGACCGCTTCAAAGACTGATGACGGCCATAAAAACTAACCACCAACGCGTCGAGGGAAACGCCGCCGCGCTCTTACGGAAAGGTTCTATAAATACACTCAACTTATGCCTGAGACTGGCACCAGAGGAGCTACAGTCATGAACTCGTGCTGCTGGGAGACATTTGGGCTTTTTTCATCATCCAATATGCTCTGAATGAGTGTTTAGTCTAAACTGTCTCGCAGGACTTCTGAAATGTAGGTTGAAGTGAAACAAAGTATCTATCTGTCAAATTATTAGTGTATAAAATTGAATAAAATAGTGAAAAATGTCCATCTGTTTTTACCTTCGCATTGAAAATGTGGAAGGTTATGTTTTGATCGGCACGTATTTATTTACGTAAAATAAAATGTATTTATTTAGCGTGTTATTCGCATAACTCAAAAAGTATTAAACCGAATCGCATGAAATTTGGTGGGATGATTGTTTATTATCCGGGGACCATTTGATTAGATTTTGGGATTGATCAGGTCAAAGGTCAAGGTCATGAAAAGGTCAACATCTTCTTTTTACCATAGCACGGTCAATTTTTATCCAATTGGCAACTAATGCCAAAATGTTCATATTTTAATGCCCAATCTTGTGATATGCGAAGGTATGCGCTCTACCGAGTGCCCGTTCTAGTATCCTTATGCATTCCATCCGTACTTTTCCTCTAGCATTCTCTGCTCAGGTCGACATTAGTCCACAATATATTCACAAAGCAAATACTTTGCTGCTATGTTGATGCTCTGAATATTGAATTTGGTTCCTTTAAAAATGTAATATTTATATACATATTAAGCATTTTGATAATAACGGTGCAGGCTTCATGTCTGTCCATCACCGACTACTGACGCAGAGCTACATGCATATTCCAACTTTGTGGGATTAATGATCACCCTTGGAGGGGTTTGCAGAAAAGATCACACGTTGTGTCATCGACTTTGCTCATCTCTCATTTGGGGTTCACGTGTTATCCGTTTCCTTCTCCAGCTTCCGAGGGGCGAAGAATGCCCGGTGAGTTGCGAGGCGCTGCTACTTCTGTGTTGCGGTTCCTTAAAAAAAAAAAAAATCCTGGCTGGAAATCCCTGTGACCATCACCATACTTCCTGTGTCCACAAAGAGTGGCTGTTCACAGAGGGGCCTGGCTCTGTGCCCCACGAACACACACACACACACACACACACAGTCCATTTAACGCATTTCAAGTTGTGTGTGTGTGAGAGCATTCCTCACGGCAACCCCCCACATTCTCACGGGCAAACACCCCAGAGATTGGGAACGACCGGTCCACAGCGGAGAGAAGAAGCCCTGCAGGCTCTGAATGCTCCGTCTGAGCGGATCCGTTACGAGACTCGACCACAGCCCCCGTGCATTCCCACTCCGAGACACTCGAGTGTAGATTTAAGGCGGGCGCGTGAATGACAACGTCAGCGCTTCCGCTCAACTGTCAGGGGCCGACTTTCTTTTCCTCTGGGAGGATGAAACGGAGCCGGTCGAGAACAACGTGGATCACCGGCAACGTCTGGAGGGTCGCACTGAAGAGGAAGAAAAACACGCTGCGGCTAATTGCTCCCAGGAGGCCCATGATGTCACGCACACACACCTCCACCCAGGGGTTTGTATTGCAGGCTTTTTACTCGTCTGCTCAACTGCTTTCAGTCTCCACCCCTCCCTCCCTCCCTCCCTCCCTCTCTCTCTCCCTCTCTCTCTCTCTCTCCTCCCTTCCTCCCATCCTGCTGCCACTCGCCCCGTCAACCTGCACACTGAGGCCTCTGTTTAGTGATGTGTGGGAGAGAAACAAAATGAAGAGGCGGAGAGGAAGAACTGAGAACTAGCAAAGAGGGTGAAAATAAAGGGGGGGGGGGGTAGGTGAAAGCTGGCATGACGGGTGGGTGAGCGAGGTGTGGAGGTGGGGGGGGGGAGCTGGGGTGTTAAGTTGAGCAACAACTGAGGGCACAGAGAAGGGGGTGACCGAGCTGAGAGAATAGGAGGCGAGGGAGGGAGGGAGGGAGGGAGGGAGGGAGGGAGGGAGGGAGGAAGGAAGGAGTCGGACAGCAGTTACGAGATGGATTTTATGAGCCCGTGTGTGAATGGGAGGGAAGGTGTGAAAAGGAGAAAGCAGCCTGGCAACAAGGGGCACCCCCCCCCCAAAAAAAAAACAAAAAAAACAAGAGTAACACGAGACGGAGAAAACCAGCAGCTCTGTGAGAACGCTCTGATGTCAACAGCGTCACAGTTCTACCGCCTCGATACGGATTCAGGTGCAGAGAACCGGACCCACACGCAAAAATATTTATATATATATTTATATATATAAATATTTATACATTTATAAATATTTATATATATATATATATATATTATACAGTATATAATTTGTATATATTTATATATAATATATATATATATATATATATATATATAATATATATATATATATTATATATACAATATATATATATATAATATATTTTTATTTATATATATATATATATATATATATATATATAATATAATATATATAAAAATATTGCCAAATTGCTCACAGGTGTGCTCGATCCGGCTCCCGTCATGCACGAGCGAGTCTCAACAGGAGGCAAGAGAAGAAGCGAGAGAAGAAGCGAGTCCAGCTGCTGCGGTACTGATCAGCCAGATGTGCGAACCGGCTACCGATTGGCTGCGAGGTCCGGAGACGTGATGTCAGAGCACAAGTCTGTGAACCGCCTTCTAGCCGCTTTACAAAGGATTCAGCCACATGTGTATTTTAAACCCTCGAATGTGGACAACGCTGAAGATGCTCTCATGTTCTAAAAGCTCCAACATGCGAAATACAGGGTTCTTACACATTTTGACCGATGGATTTCCAGGACTTTAAACCAAATGTCAACATGAACAATTTAGAAGATTGTGCGTATAGAGAGCGTACGCCGTCTCATATTTTGAGCGTCTTTCTTTAAAAAACATATTAATTTTGTATATGCATCGAAATAAAATCCATTCGGCTCATTCAATAAAACATTTTTTTTGTTTGCACGAGAGGTAAACCTGCATGAGGACTTCCAGGTTGGAGTCACATGAAGCGCTCCTGTTCCTCTACTCAAGAAGGTATTGCATCATCTGTTTCATGGGAGGTTAGTCCCGTATTGACTCTCTTTTAGCTCTTTTTTTGGTCAATTTGTGAGATAAACATGCGTCTCTTTCACTGTTAAATACTACCAACCAAGGACGTGTGGACGTGTACGGAGGCTTTCTGGAGCTTTCTCTCCGTAAGCGACACTACGAGATCTGCAAGATTGAACCGGAACGGTAAAGCTCGGAGGCCTGATGGATGCAACATGAACCAGCTGCAGATCGTAGCCGATTGGAGAAGCCGGTCAAACCGATGAGGTCGTCTCACGTGATGGGCATAACACTAGCCGGGTTATGCCCATCAACTAGATTATGGAAAGATAATCGATTTTCCAGGTTTGTGCTGCCCTTCAAGTCTCCTCTAATCTTAATAATGAAAGCCCTGGCTTTAATCTGAAATAATCCACCATGTGGCGTTAGATTCCCAGATTAGACGGAGATTAGACACTCATCCCTGAAAATAATGAGGCGGAAAAAACCCTTTCACAACGGAGACAGCCAATCGGTGGCTCGGCAGGTCACCCCGCATCCCAACGCGTCGAGTCGCCGTCGCTCGACGGATTCGAAGGTTTCAATTCGTCGCCCCGGTTTCAATTCGTTTTCCTTTGAGCGACTTCAGCGGAGTTCATCCAAGCCATCCTCGCCACGCGCAAATCCCTCTGCGTCGTTATGCATCGAGGCCGCGGCTATCGCCGCTTCCCCGTCGCGCTCTTCTCCTCGATCGCCCTCGCAGTCGCCTTCTCGCCTTCGCGTGACGGGGAAGTAGAAGCCCGTCCGCCTCAGGCTTCGGGGCGCAAGAGGAAACACGCAAGAGGACTTTTAATTGGAGGAAAAGAAAAAAAAGCTATTTGAAATGTCCCTTTATTTACTTTTCTTTAGTAATTTCATGTTGTATTTAATGCTTATCATTTGGTTGTACTTAGTTTGATTGTTTGGTCCCTCTCTCCTCATTGGCTCCTACTCTTGGAGGGTAGATGTAGAAGTATAAACATGTGGGAGGGGATGGGTGGGAAGGTTGGGTGGGTGTGTATGTGGATATGGAGGGATTTGGATGTGTGCTGATTTTATTTTAGTATATATATACGTATATATATATACGTATATATATAGATCAAGGACTAATCTGTTTGTGGAAAATGCAAAATAAAAATAAATAAAAAATATAAATGTCCCTTTTTTTAAGTCAGGGGGAAACTGTTGTGCAACAGTTGCGGTACAGATTATGAAATGCCAAATAAAAAAGGTGGAAGCATAACAATATTAAATATATTTCCAGAACAAGACCGCAGCCTTGCGTTCAAGATGTATACGAAGGTCGGCAGACCAACCGCTGGCATGATGATGTAACCATGACTACCGTCTCACGTTAGCTTCTGCTAATTCTCTGTGAACACACAGTGGAGATGAGGCTGATGGGAACACTGTTAGTTCTGCAGATCTTGGTCATAAACCAACCAACATATTAAACCAGAAAAGAAGTTAGACCTAATGCCGCTCGACGAAAAGTTATAATTAATTCACGTGAGTGTGTGTAACAAACAATCCACTCAATTGTTGTTGAGATATTTCATTAAAAAATATGTCTTATTGTTTTGGTTTCTTTATATGTATATGTGTTTTTTTTGTTTTGTTTTTTACCTGTCTCTATACATAGAATCTGAAAAATTTAAATATGTGTATGTGAGATTCTGAACACTAATAAAATATAAATAAATACAAAATAAAAAAAATAAAGTGGTGCAACATGAAAAGTCAAAAGGTTTCATCCTAGGGGACCATGAATGTCCAATATTTATTAGCAGTCTATCAAATAGTTGTGGAGATATTTAGATCAAAAGATGTGGGACATCCGACTTGCTACTGGCTGAGAATCGACATCCGCAATAAAACAATTGAAAAACAACCAAAACTCTTTTGTTTCACCCTCTTCTGGTTGTTAGACAACTAAATCGGTCGAGCCAGAGCCAGAATACTCTTTAACCTCCACACCTGCTCTCCATCATCACCGACACCATGTTTTAACAGAACGATCATCAGGGTGCTTCTCATTTGCAGATATGTCTGTTTCTGAATGAACAGCTCAACACAGCTGTTAGTCAGGGAAACACTCATTCATGAGCTATCATTAAATTATTATTGTTATAAAACAATACAAAACACAAAAATCACACAAATACAGCTTGATTATATTGTTTCAGATACATGTATTCCAAATATTTTAGCTGCAACACTATTTTATATCTTTTTCATAACAATTGTGTTTCACTTGTGCAATTTATTAGAATTTTTACATATTTTAAATGTTCCAGAGAAGCTTAATTTTTAGATGGCATTCTTGTGACTGAACTCGCAGTGTGTTGACTGGACTGAGCTTCAAAAGTAAGGAACACAATGAGCACAATAAAAACAAAGAGGTCAAGACCGATACATGACATACACTCAGAGGCCGCATGATTTCTGTCTCTCACATGCAGCCATCGCTAATGAGCTCAGGGAAAAGTCAGCCATTAGCTGCTCTGATGTGCAGCCTCCGGCTCCAGGTCTACACGTCCAGCCTCCTCTCAGTCAAGGGGTGTGTGTGTGTGTGTGTGAGTGTGTGTGTGTGTGTGTGTGAGGGGACGGAATCCAGGCCAAGCTGCCCTGCAACCAGGTGAATCAACAGGAAATACAATGATGATGATGGTGCGTGTGTGTGTGTGTGTATATATATACGTAAACGTGTATGTGTGTGTGTGTGTGTGTGTGTGTGTGTGTGTGTGTGTGTGTGTGATGAGGCAGACAAAACTGAGCGTTGTGACAGTAGCTCTGGGTGTGTGTCCCAGAAACGCTTCATCGTTTCAAGGAGAGCAGCGAGGCCAGAGAAGGATGCTGCGAGTGTGTGTGTGTGCGGGGTGGGGGGGTGGGAGGGGGGTTATATTATACTACAGTGATGCGCCTCTGCTTCTTAAAAATGTATCTGCACTTGCAGGGGGTGGAACTGCAAAAAAAAGAAGAAAGAAAAAAGGTATGCAACAAGAAGATGTGCGAGGCGTCTGCCGGCCAGCTGCTCGTCCGGAATGTGCCGACAGATGCGTTATTCTTTTCCGAAATAACGCACGGGACCACCGGGTCTTCACACCTCCTGCTTCAACAAACTCATTCAATCTATATTGAACAGGAAGACAGATGTTATTCTGCATCACCTGTGACTTCTACGCTCACGCCGAAAGCAAACACCGAAACGGCATTCGCGTGTTCAACATCGATTTTGTCACTTTCATGTCACAAAAGTGAAGTCGATGCTGAAGCGCCTCAAACCTGCATTCTCTCTACTGACCACCAGGTGTCGACTACTCTTGATTTATTCCATTGAAAGCAGTTTATAGTCTCATTCTCTAGCTTCCAGTCTTCTTAGTAACTTGTGGTCCAGTCAGAGCTCCTCGAGTGGCTTTAGGGGCGGGGCTAACTTGTGATTGACAAGGTGCTACCAGAGCCATATACGGTGTCTCTTCCACGGCGTCTTCCTGTCCAAATACGGTCACTTCCATTCACTGGTTGCAAACAACCAAGATGCCGACCGCTAGGGCTGCAACAACGAATCGCTAAAATCGATAAAAATAGATTATTGAAATAGTCGGCAACGAATTTCATCATCGATTCGTTGCGTCGCACGATTATTATGGCCCTCAATAAAAATGTAAAATTACTTCTTTTTTTTTATCCGATTAATCGAAAAAATAATCAACAGATTCATCGATTATCTAAATAATCGTTAGTTGCAGCCCTACCGACCACCAACATCTAATTGGCCGAAAACACACAAAACTTCACGACTACGTCCACTTTTCACACCCAGTCTACGGTTATAACGGATCTTTTAACAGCGGCCAACTGGACGGCCAGATCATTGATCGCTCAGGAGATCAATCGGCCATCAATCAGCCTCCGACTGACAACCCATCTGAAATGCGTCGAGCTAAAATGAACAGTTTTAAAACCACACCGCTGTGTCAACAATAATCTGTGGCATTCGAGACGTTTCCCCACGCTCAGTCTACACCACTGGAGGGAAAACAAATCTCATGGATCATTTTTTATAATTATTGCATCGTTAACAGCATTTATCAAATAGTTTTCCCGTTTGCGCCGTTCCTGCTCGAGTGGATTTGGGAGCAGATCAGATGTCCTCTCCGTCGTGGAGGAGAGGAAAGAAACCCTGCAGCGCCTCCCGTGGAGAGAGGATACGGTCTGGCCGCACGCCACGGAAACACACATTCTGTGGCACATTTTGACGTTTTTTCATCTTTATTTTTGGCAAACTACGATAGCCAATTTTCACTTGTAACCAAACCATAAAAAAAAGGGAGGGCGATTAACATCGAACAGTTTAAAGTCTCGCAAAAAAAAGACGCCTGTGGGGACGCCAGCCGTCACACGACTACTACGGATTGGAATCACGCCGGTTTCCATCTTCAGCCGAGCCAATCGGCTCCACACTCCGAGAGACGCACGCTCGCACGTTTTAAGTGGGCAACGATCGAGCAGAGCCAGGAACACGAAAACTGAACCTTATTTTGTTATACCATTAACTCACGATTGGAGTTGGATTTCTGTTTTCTGTCCTTCCATAAACTGTATTCTGATAATATATTGATGTTCAGGATTGTGCGCGAGGATTCAGGGATGGAATTGACCAGAATTGGGCCGGTTTGATCAGAAAAAAAAATATGTTCATCAACTAGAAGAATAAATTAAAAACCAAAAAGCGAGATATTGAGCAGGTGCTATTTCATACCAGTCAGGTACATTAGTCGAGCTTGACTGACTTAGGATGCAGCTGGAAACAACTCACACACCGAAGGTCGTTTCCCAACAACACCGACTTATAAAGTTAGAGGCGCGGTCTGAAAGATGCTTATACGGTTATACGGCAGCTTAATGGGGAGAAAGTGACAAAAGAATAAAAACGTGGACTGGAAAAACTTCACAAATGTCCTTTTTGGGGGTTTTCGACCATGTTCATCTTTTTTTTTTATGGTTTATTACCTTTGCATTGAAAATGCGGAAGGTAATGTTTTGATCACTGTGTATTTGTATGCATGCGTGCGTGTTATTCGCATAAGTAAAAAAATTAAATTTGGTGGGATGATTGGTTATTATCCGGGGACCATTTGATTAGATTTTGGGATAGATCGGGTCAAAGGTCAAGGTCATGAAAAGGTCAAATTCCAATTTTTACCAGATTTTTATCCAATTGACATGCAACTAATGCCAACATGTTCATAATTCAATGCTCAATCTTGTGATAAGTGAAGGTATGCGCTCTACCGAGTGCCTGTTGTAGTTTAATAAGGGACAGTGCACATTGATAAAAACCTGTCAGTAAATGTGCCAGAGTTAGCCAAGAGGCTATTTTTCATCTGTAGTCCCAAATCTGTTTTCCTGCCAGATTAACTCATGTGTTCATCAGTTTGCGAAGCTGACGGATGACTTTAACTCCACAGTCGAGTCAAATATTATATAAATCTCGAGCTATTCAGCTGTACGACTGACTACTGAATGTTTAAAGTAGAGCTAGACGCGATTTATGACACACACACACACACACACACACACACACACACACACACACACACCGTCTGAAGTTGTGTATTTATAACCCGTGACTCCCCGCGGTTGACGGATGCAAAGAATCAGAGCACTTCCCAAAAGGAAACAGTCAAAAAACGCTTATTTTGTGCCCCGATGACGATACAGGTGAATTTGATCTGACCAACCTCGATGGTTGTGTTGTTTTTTTTGGTGCTAGTTCATGACACTTAATGGATAAAATTATTCGTTGATTAAAAATGTAAAAAACATTGTCAGCCTCCGTGATGGGCTCTGATGAGGAATGGATCCAACGCCGAGAGTCCGGACGACCCTGAGGTCGTAGCCGTGATGTAACGGCCTCCCTTCCCCCAATTTGGGAAAGCGGCCCTTTCCTCCGTGATTCATCACCGGGCCGGCCGGCTGTTTCACATGTTCGGCTCCCATTCAGAACTTAATCACCATTTCCTTCTAAGTAGGTCACTGTCCGAGGACCAGATGAGCGGATTATCCCAAATAAATAAATAAAATGTCTGAGATTATCATACATGCTCCAATCAGATTCCACATCATAGCAGGTGGAGGTTTCTCTCTGCATCGTGCTGCACGCCCAGCACATGCAGGTGTGTGTGTGTGTGTGTGTGTGTGTGTGTGTGTGTGTGTGTGTGTGTGTGTGTGTGTGTGTGTGAAGAAGGCAGAAAAAAACGTGTGTGACCTACTTCTAGACAAGCTGAACCAACCGCCCTGTTGCTAGGAGAAGTTCACAGTTTCATGCTGTTACACATTTTAGTTTAAAAGGTCTTTAAAATGCAAAAGAGTCACATTTAAAAAACATTAACAGGTAAATATTGGCCTCTGTGTTAGTAATAAAAATGACTATGTACCAATAAAACTAGCATAAACCGGGGTGTATTCAGGAGCCCCTTGTTCAAGGCCACATAAACATAGAGGAATGTTTAAAGATGGGACAACTGTGACATATTTGGATCTTTTTAAAGTGGTAAACACTAAATATTCTCATAATAGTTATAAAATGGACCAACTGAAGGGTTTGCATATTAATTATTGTGTGTGTAGCTCCATTTATATCACATTAGTGACAGTTTAATCTAAGAGTAAGAGTCACAAATGCAAAGTATTTTTCCTGATTGATTGTTCTATAACAATTAGTTTGGAAAAGTTCAAGCTCACATATTTAAATGTCTCGCTTTGTCCGACCGAAAGATATTTGAACTTCTAATTATATAAAGAACGTCTTCCTGCCGGAGCTGTTCGGGGTTTTAGATTTTTGGGAAATAAAGTAATCAACAGTCACGATTAGAGACCTTTACTCGTCACTCAGTCAAGATATTGATCGATGATTCTACTTTTGAATAACATTTTTTTTAAAGTTCAGATTACAATAATAACATATTCAAATGAATGAAAATAAAGACATTTAAAAACATGAGAGAAGAAAACATATATTTGTTGTTGTTGTTGATGTAAAATAGTTTCTGATTAATTTTCTTTTAGTCGATTAATCAACTAATCATTGATGCGTTTGTCTTGTCTGACCAGCAGTCTAAATATAATCTTTCTTTCTTTCTTTCTTTCTTTCTTTCTTTCTTTTACTAATAGTAGCTTGAACCAGGACCTTCTCTAATCGATCAATGACTTAACTGATCAGTTAATTGACCGTCTATTGACTAATCGCTCTAATTGATTAACTAACGCTTCTAGATATAATAACCCTTGAAGTTATGTCTTGGCATCAATATAAAGCATATATTGATGTATTGATTGGATGCTGCTCGTGGTGGCATCATCGATTATTTCCTCCTACCTTCCAGGCTGAAGTCGAGCAGCACGTACTCGTACGCCGTCTCCGTCCTGGTCTCCACCTGCGGTCTCTTCAGGGTGGAGTAGATCTTCCCGGGGCTGCTGTCCTCCGGGTCTTCCAGCTTCCGCAAGCCGCAGCCCATGGCCTCCGAGGCGGCGGGAGCACCGGAGGAGGAGCCGTGGGAGATTCTCTCTCTCCTTCTTCAGCGCTGCTGGAAACTTTTTAACGGGACCGCTCCATCCTCACCTCCTCGGTGCTCCCCGGTAATCCGTCCGACTCCTCACGGGTAATCCGGGGAAACAACGAAAAACGTAGACAACCGGAGGAACGGAAACCCCCGGTGGTTAACGGAGAGAAGAGTGTTTTCACGGAGCGGGCTGTGTCTTGAGAAAGTGTCCCGCTGATGTGGCTGCAGGTCTGGAGCGTGGAGAGGAGGAGCCGCTCTCTCGCTGGGGAAAAAAAGTTTCCTCCACAATCAAGACGGCAGGGATATTACAACTTCCGGTCAATATTTCAAAATAAGACTCTGAAATAAATTTGTATTCAACCCGGTGGTGCATTTTAAACGTATTTAAATGTATTTTGTAGTTTCTTATTGTCCATTTTTCAGATTTTACATGTACATATGTTGAATAAAGAATAATTTAAAATAATTTAAAGTAAAACACAGATTAGCACTTCAGTGCCACTTAAATAGCTCTTATTATGGTACTTTTGTAGTTTGACTATGTTGAGGAAATGTTACTTTCTTTATTCTTGTTGTTCTTAGTTTGTACTCTTGGTTGATGCACTTATTGTAAGTCGCTTTTTCTGCTAAATGGCATGTGATGTAAGGGAAAAAAAACCTCTGCGGTTGGGGAAGTAATCATATCTTTTAAAAGTAAAAGTACTAATACTACTTTGTAAATAAAAAGTTTTACAATTTAGTATTTGTATTGTCAGCCATCTGCCCCCTTTTCTCCTTGCTGACCTGAGTAATTAAATCATAATTTATCGCCGTGGTTACGTTAGACTGTGAAAGGATTTACTTCCTACGTTTGTGATCTTTGTAACTTAAAACTCTGAGTGCGGCCTCGTTTTCTTTTCTTTTTTTAGGACTGTTCTCATGTTATCCAATGAACCTGTAACGACATCCGGACCATGTGGCATGAAACAGCGAGGTCAAGCCAGTGACCCCTGCACACATACACACACACACACACACTCCTTAATACTGCTGACCTATGACCTCTGTCCCTCACTGATTTTCACTTAAGACCATTTAAAGCACGGAGTTGTAGACAGATGCACAGCAGGCGGTGGAGCACACACATGCACGCACACGCACACACACACGCGCACACACACACAGACACACACAGACACACTTACACACACAGACACACTTACACACACACACACACACAGACACACACACACACACACACACACACACACTCCATCTGAAGTCCCTCATTACTGATGGAGAGTTGCCCATCTAAATGTTGTGTTTACCATCTGAAGCAGATCTCAGGTCTGTCACAACCCTAATATCTCTTTATACCTGCCGGCTAACATCTCAGTCGTTTTCATTCATAAAAAAAACATTTGAGTCCTTGTTTCATGTTTTAAATATGACACATTTTTATCTGTGAGAATAACTCTATGTAGATCACTTATATCTCTGTTTTCAAGAGTAAAACACAACAAAGTGTTTCACAAAAGAAACGAGGCAAAAGGACGTAAACACAGACGTAAATACAGACTTAGGAAGAGTTCAATTGCAATAAGAGGCTTGACAGCAGCTTTAGCTTCTATCTTTATCTTTTTTTTCTCTGAGGAATGACGGAGGCGTCCTGAATACACCCCCTCAACACATATTGTAGACTTGTCTTTCTACTTCGCTCTAAAATTACTTTAGGGTGTTTTTCCAAATATGACATCATATATATTCAGGGATGCGGTGAGTGACCGTTTGGGCTCCACGGTAACGGGCCACTCTGACAGCTTGAGGGAGGAGCCGCGGTGGGGCGGGGCTTAGCGAGGGATCAGTTCTGACCTGAATCTTCAGACGGGCCTTCACGACCAATCCTCGGACAACAGTTCCTATGACGAGAAAAGATTGTGTTTTTTGTTTTAATAACTAAGTTACTAGTAACTTAAGTATGGAGGTCACGTGACAAATTAATCAACGATAACAACTTCTCCTTTCACAAAAGGGACGAACAATAGTCTCCTGGTGGAAAGACCTGGTTTTGTTGGACCCGACCTCTTCCTCTCCGGCCGTCCCAGTGATTTTTTTTTCTTCACACACTCACACACACACACACACACACACACACATACATTTTTGATAGCACTAAAGTCAGAGTGGAGTTGCAACTGAGGCTGTGAGCCAGTAACGCCAGCTGCATACCCACACAAAGACACACACACACACACACACACACACACACACACACTGATATCCATTTAAGCTATCCACTAATTGCTCAGCTGGTCTTATTGTTGAGGACATTAGAAAGATATTTGTTGATAGCGGTTTGTTTCACTGAATCAGAGAAAACAACACACACCTTAAACCTCATGATTTTATACACAATATATTAATGTTCATAATAGATAATGAAACATAACAGAAGGCTTTGGTTAGGCTCAGTAAGTATTCTTTGATTAATGTACGATTTCCTGTCCGGCAGTTTCAGCCCCATCAATTTTTCTTTTGTCTGAATGAACGACAGGAAGAAGAGGAGGAGAGGAGGAGAGGAGGAGAGGAGGAGAGGACGCAGCTGGTGGATGAAACGCATTATTAAAGGAAAAGAGGACAGAAGTGGGAAATCCTAAAAATATTAACTGTGAATAAACAGTACATTTCTCTTTGTTATGTTCAACTCACACAGCTGCAGGTCTGTTTGACCCAACTCTGTAAGACCCCTAATTAGCATTTATAAGCAGCATATAAACAAGTAACAAATGGTCATTGGAAGCAGATGTTGGTCTTTATTATTGTTTCCAGAAGTGGAGGCTGCTACAAACACAAATAAGGAATGACAAGAGGATAAAATGCAGTTGTACCGATATAAAATATGTCTTTAAATCGCAAATGTGGTACTTGTATAAAGACTTAAAATATCCCAAAAGCTACAATTTTCATGCGTAAGTAATGTGTTATGTGTTTGTTTAGTGCTTAGACTAAGGGACTAAAGTAAATAAAAAACAACAACAAACAAATATCTTACAGTATGCAACATTTCTATGGGGTCGAGATTAACAAAGCAAAGTTATTTAATGTATTGTACTTTTGAAGTACTTCTACTCCACAACATTGTTACATAAATTGAGTTCATTAGAAATATCCCCAGATGTACGAGCTGCAGCACGATGCACGGAACAGCAAAAGAAAACAGACAAGCAAGCCACACACACATACACACACACACACACACACACACACACACACGTAATACACACTTAATAACGCTTGCAAAAATAACTCCACAAACCGGGCCTCCAGCAGGAAACCACATCATTCAGGAGCTCCACCCGTCTAAGGCGCGCCGGGAAGGAAACCCGGGGCCTCCTTCACCCCACAGCAGACCTGGGGACAGGAAGTGATCAGTTCATGGAGCAGTGCATTAGGAGCGTGTGATGACGTCATGAAGAGAGCACTCATGCTCATGGAGATGTTTTAACATCTTTTATTCATCTTTCTTTAAAAAAAATATATAGTTTATTAATATGCTGCATATACATAGAATTATGAAGTGTATTAATGTTCTAATTTTAACATATTTATATACTTGTGGAAAGGTCCACATGTCTGCAGTGAAGAACCGCGATGTGGAGATTATTAAATAAAGTATCATCGATGAAGAAGGGAGGAGAGCGCACCTGTCTACCTTAATTAATGTTGTGGTGGCGCCACCTAGTGTTGGCCTCTGTTATTGAGGAGGAGGAGGAGGAGGAGGAGGAGGAGGAGGAGGAGGAGGAGAAGGAGGAGGAGGAGGAGGAAGTCCAATCAAGCTGAAAATGCTCAGTTTCAATGTTTGTGCTTGGTTTTTGGCACTTTGGTCAAATGGTAAAAATAATAATAATAACTTGCATTTCTTAATATACATAATACTGCTACTCACCATAGTCCAGACTGAGTCATCAAGTTGTATCAGTATTAGTTCAAATTCACTCAGATTCTCAAAGGAAACAATGTTCCCTTGATCAAGAGCCTTCACATGAATCATTATCATTAAATTAATACATTTGACACTTGATGAAAAGTATACAATAAATGATAAACTGAGTCCACCTTGTCTTTGCAGAAGAATTGCAGTATCATAACTTCATAAAGACAAAGGACACACTGTGAGATGCAGTGCTGTAACAATAGGGGTACAAGAAGAAAATAAATTGCAAAGACTAAAGCACAGAAGTAATTTCTGATCCATTTTTAGCTACTATGTTTTCGTTTATATATGAAATTTGTTTTGAGATTAAAAGTCTATACTCCCTGAGAACTATACGTTTTTACACAATGTGTTTTCTATTTATTGGTGTATTGTTTACTGACTGTGTGATGGTGTATATTATGTTTTTCACTTTGTTTATGATTTGGGAGCAGTGTTTGAGTTTGAACACTGGTAAAACTGTTTTTAAGCGAAAGTTTCATTTTGCAAGAGGATTCAGAGGTTTTGTAAATAGTGCTTGAAGATACGGCTTTGTGTTTACAGTTTTGAGAAAATGGGAGAGCGTTTCAAGAAACGTGTCTTAGCAATCGAGAAAAACTGCAAAGAAAACTTCAAATAAACTCAATTTAAGTCTCTGTGAACAACTTTATTTATGTTTGTTGGTCTTTTAATCTGCCAGACTGATATCTTTTGTCCTGTCAATTGCTATAAATCATCATTTTTTTTGAAAAATGTATTGATTACGATACAACTGAGTACTAACTCCCCAGGAACTGAAAAAATAACTAATAATAAATAAAGAAATCATATTTTTATTCTCTGTCCTTTTGTCCTGCAAAAACAGTTTTGGAAAGTTTGAGTTTTTCCTGCACTAAATCATCTGTATAAAATGTATATATGAGATGGAAGCGATCACCTTTCTGACCACTGCATGTCCTCATTGATTCCAGGCAATAAAATCAATAATCGAATATTGTCTGCAATAAGCAGAGGAGGAGTTGTGCTTCCTGTGTGCGTAAGAGGGCAGCTGTGAGCTGCTGGCCTCATGCTGACCGGGGAGGGCGAGATGCAAATGTACCACATGCAAAACATGGAACATCCAAACACACACACACACACACACACAGACACACAGACACACACAGACACACACAGACACACACACAGACTCTCCCTCCATCTGAAGGCCCTCATTACTGATGGGGAGGTGCACATGTAAGTGTTTGTGTTCACCAGCTTAAGCAGATCCCAGGTCTGTCCTTATTTCTCTCCGTTTACCTGCCGGTTGACTTCTCTTACCTTTTCATCAATATGGATCAATATGTAATAATATATTCATAAATATGACTAACATGTTAGTTTGGGACACATTTTTAATCTGTGTGGAATAAAAATATGCATCACTTTGTTTTCTACCACTTACATGCAAATATGGAGCATCCTGAGTACTTGCAGATACTCACTCCTAGACACACCTACCACACACACACACACACACACACACACACACACACACACACACACACTCACACACACACGATGTGAGTAAAAGTGATCCGCCTATGAGACAAACATCCCCATGTTAGGGGAGAATTTAAGAGGAAGCTCACACAATAATTTGCTCTGGAGAAACCAACTCATGGACGTAGTTGATAATCTCTCGCCTGCTGATTCATGAACTCTAACACGGTAACGATTGTGCGGCTCAACGGTCGCTGAGCTGCTGTAAGTGTGCGCAAAACAAAGGGATGAGCGCTTGATTAGCCCCCCGGGTGGCGGATTACCGCGGCCTGCTTTACGGCCACATGTTTTATAAGGCCGTCTAGGTGAGTAACGGCATAACGTAAACTCAGAGGACCCTATAGTGACAACTAATACGTCTAATGTGGGCCGATGAACAGAGGAGTAAACGGAGGAGAGAGAGAGAGAGAGAGAAAGAGAGAGAGTATAAATGTATCTAAAGATCATGTTTACGTGAGAGAGAGTTTGTGGGATACGATGTCCTCTTATTTAGCTGTTTTTCTTCAAGGTCGAGGACGAGCAAACAAACCCAGCAGAGAGCGGCGCGCACCTGGCCATACCGGACATTTTAGACATTTCACACGCGTGCACACACACACCACCCACACACACACACACACACACAAGTCGGACCTGCGAAAGACTTTCTCACACCGTGGTGGCAGCGTAGCACGAAGGCCCGAATTTCAGCAGCAGAAGGACATTTGAAGATGGAGCCACATTCCTCTTTCACCCTTTGCTGATTCTCCTCCCTCGGGAATACAATATAAATAAAAATGTCTCTTTTTTTTCGTCTGAGTCTCACTTAGCTTTCTCTTCACCTCAATAAAACTTTTGGGTTTTCATTTGGCAGCGAGGTCAAGAGAAGTGGCATTTAAATGTCAGAGAGTCTAGGAAATAAGCAGAAAGCTGAAAGCATCTCCATTTTGATTAGAAGCAACGTCATCCTCTTCCTGAAGGAGACAGTGAAGTCTTCAGATCATTATTATGTTCTAGTATTCTGCCTGTATTGATCATATTTCATTTCAGTTACTGTAATAGTTATAAGTTATTATGTCTGCATACATAATATTTCATTCATTGTGGATTCTTAACTGTTTTTTATTGCTTATTTATAAGACTTTCTTTATTTTAGTTTGTCTCTTGTGTGCACTTTTTTTCCTTTGCTGCTGTAATCCAGTACATTTCCCCACTGCTTCACTAATAAAACATGTTTTTTTCATATATTATATTCAAGTACAAGAAGAAATAGAAGCTTAGAAATACTACTTTCTAAAAGTTTCTCAATATATACTCAATAATGTATCTAAAGTAAAAGTAGTCATTGTGTAGAAAGGGGCATTTGAGGATAATGTATATTATATTATTGGATTATAATTATTGTGCATTAATCTGTGCATCACTTTAACAACATGGACCAAATAAAGTCTTCTAAGATTCACATAAAAGTACCACTTTAAATCTATAATAAAACATCATAATTCATTGACTAATGATATTTTGGAGTATGAATCTGAACCTGCAAAGTAACCAGAAACTAAAACTATAGTGGGGTGAAAGGACATATAAAGTATAGTATCAAATATAAGTACCTTCACCTCTGTACTTGAATACATGTACTTTCCCCCAATGGATCAAAATCATCTGTGTTTTTATGGAAATACATCCAAGTACCTGAAATGTGTACTCAAGTACAGTACGTGAGTAAACTGTACCTGCATTACGTTAATACTTCTTCTAAGTGGATCGTCTATAATTAAATGCTCTAATAGTGAAAGGGAAATACTTCACAATGGTACCTAAATAGTACTTTGCACCACTGCTGAAGACAATTAACAACAAGTCAAGCGACATAAAGTGTGTAATATATGTCATGTAGTATGTCATTGTGAGCATGTTACGGTATTGTGGCGTGAGGACAATACATATACCTATAATCAAATAAATGTATGGACTGAGTGTGTTTCATGCAACAAGTGGCAGCAGAACCTTCCATCGTTTCTATTCCGGGCGTCTTCGTCGTTATGAGACAATAAAAACACGGCAAATCCTCTCTTTCCGCGAAAATGAACTCCTGCTCCCCGAACACTAGCGGAGAGGTGCGACTGGCGAGCCTCATGCACTAATAGCCCTCACCAGCTGACCACATTCCACAGCTGTGTGGCTCAAGGTCCATATACACACACATACACACACACACACAAACACACACACACACACACACACATGCTCACAACGCCCTCGTATCTGCTCGGTAGGGAACATTTTCAAAAAAATAATTCAGGGGATTCAGAGAGTTTAAGTCTCAACTACCTTCAAAGTGTTTCCAGCAAATGAAAAAAGGCTCAGAGTTCGGTCTGGATTTGGGGCGTGTGTTTCCTCAGGACGCGCGGGCGCCTTCATCTCGGCCCTGTGGGATACAAGACCATTATTTCAAATAAGAGGAATTCCTTTTTTTCTTTTCTGGGATTCGTATTGCACAATGTTTTTTTTTGTGCACAGATTTATTTGGGGGTATTTCTTTTGTAAATTACTCCAAATCATTTACTCTGGATGATTGCAAACTTTCACTTCAGTACACGGTCAGGGGCGGTCGTGAGATGTGTTTTTCTCTTACGTTACGTTTCCGTAATCTTTTACTTAATCCACTTAACCTACTTATTTTAAGCCGGACCTCAATGTTTTTCCTAAACCTAACTAAGTGGTTTAGCAGTTTAATATAAAACATAAACATTCTACGGTAACAGAGTTGAATAAAATGAAAAGTCTAAAATGCAAATAATTATCGTTCCTCCCCAGCGACTGTAGCAGTACGTCTACACCAGCTTCCTGGGATTTGTACTGTCGAGCCTCTGCGTTCCCAAGACAACCAGAGTTCAAGTTTCTGCGCCCTGCTGATGTGTCCCTGAGCAAGAAACTAACTCCCTGCCAGCCCCGGGCGGCTCGGCCGGCTCCCTGACCCTGACCTCTGACCTCACTGGGAGAGGCCAGATAGATTAAAAAAACAGCCACGCTGCTGAACAGATTATCGTTTATTATAGCTCCTCATCGCCTACCAATCTCTACCGCTCTGCCTGTCACTCTCAACCAACACCAATAAGAAGAGGTCAAAGGTCAGGCGGGCATCTCAGACTTCTAATTTCACCAGCCAAGCCTCACAACGAAGAATTTGGGCTCAGTGTCTGTTTTTCTTCTTCGTGACCTGAAAATCTGGTCCTTGGTCGGGAGGCACAGGTGTGACCCTGTGACGTCACCGCTGGGTGTGGTTACAGGTGCACGAGGCTGGAAACCCGAGAGGACGGCTGGAGTTACCGTGAGGAACTTGTTGTGAAACTGATGCCTTTAAATGACCAACAGCCAGCATCAGGGAACGAGACTGTTGAGGATCTGTTGTGAGGCTCGATGGGCGTCTTACGTAACGTACAGGCGACGTAGCACAAGAGACAATGGGCTTTGTCTTGCCTTCATTTATGACTTTGGCTGTTTTTCTCTTCATATTACGTCGGCATCAGCGATTCAACGACAGATTCTCATCGATAAAACATTTTCAGAGGGGACATGAAGACAACATGAGGATTTTAAGATTTTAAGATTGTTATGGCGTAAAACAATGAAAAGCGACACGTCTTAATATTCCAGAAGCCTTAAGCACCAACACGTCTGGCCTTTCGGCTTCAAAACAAACGTATATAATTATCAAAGTAGTGTCTGATTATTTGCGTTATTATATTCACCTGTTTATTTATCTGTTTTAACAGTGTGTTGTGTTACGTGCACTTTGTGCACGTTCGTCGTGCACAGCAAATGTCAAACTTTCCCTGAGGTGGATGATAAAGTTCGTAGTTTATTATCCTTCTCAAGACAATAACAATAAAAACAGCACAACAACCAAACAAATCCCCGCCGTGCTCATGGACGTTCCCTTGGGGGTTTCCTCCGTACCTGCAGCCCTCCCCAGAGCCCCCGGTGCTCCCCGGTGTCTGCTCCATTGTCTTAAAAAAGTGATCCTCTCCCAGACCCTTGGATCGGGTCCTCCTCCAATCAGCGCCCCCGACTTCCTCCAAACGTCCCGGCGGAGGAGCGCATTGGCCGCCCACGCGCGTCTGTCAAGATTTCGGGCGGCGTGTGGGAGGAGCTGGGTCCGAAGGGTGACGGGAGGGCTGGCGGCTTCTGGAGGCGGTGCGACTGTCAATTTGGTTCCCGATTGTCGTCAAAAGTCGCCCGTTGTTGCCGTTGGGTACAAACCGAGACGACCGCGGGAGCCGAGCTCAGTAAGAGCGACGCGCCGCGCGCTGACACACGGCCGCATCTCCTCCCCGCGTCACGCGGAACCGCAGCGCAAGTTCGCTCTCCTTTTTTTTCCTTTTTTTTGGGCACTTTGGCATCGATGTGCTTTGGGAGAGAAGAGGAGTAAGATTTCTGGTATCGACTTGTAGCCAAACGCTGTTGTTTGGAGACACTCGCCATCACGTTAGGTGTTTCTTTCTTTTTTTGGGGGGGGGGAGTCGGGGCTTCACCGCCTCGAAGACAGCACGCGAGACTGGGCACGGTGGAGACTTGTTGCGCGCATCCGGGGAGCGCACGAGTCCAGTTTCTCATTCACGTCTCCTGTAAAAACCTGCGCGTGATGCTCTGATTTCAGCGGCGGGTGAATACATGACCTGCTGTGGAGACCGGCGCACACCGACAGCCTATGAGACTATGAGAATCTGTTCATAATTAATTAAATTGGGGACGATTAGTTTCCTCCTGTCTGTCAGAGCTGCTGCTGTGCTTTCAGGGAGGAACCCAAACAAACCCCGTTCTGCTCTAAATGGCATCCACGCGCAGCCGAGGCAAACTTTATTCGAGTCAGACCCGGAGACTTGATTGATTTTGTTCCTCCCACCCTCTCCCGGTGTTTCTTCCATCGAGTCCTCCGCCTCTCGCCGACATGTCTGAGCGCGATGGAAACGGAGACGGGCTGAGCGGCGACGGCGCGCCGGACTTCATCCCGCCGAGGGTGTCCCGCGGCCGGCGCAGCGGCGTCATCCTCCCTGGCGGCGGCGGCCAGGACGCCGACGCCGTCCTGCTGGAATCCGTGAAGGCAGCACCTCGCCGGAGCAGCATCATTAAGGTAAGAAGACCTGACGTGATGGTGCCCACCCACCCCTCCACCCACAAGCCTCCTTTGCATTTCATCCGTGAGCCTTTTCCACTCAAGTGAATCCCTTTTGGTTCAAGATGGCCAACTAATGGTGTTAAATAGCATCTCAGGGGGGACAGACATAGTATTCTTGACAACGGTGTCAAAGCATTCAACAAGTACTATACATCTCTTACACGACAGCGGTTTTTGTTGTGGCGCGTGCACGTCCGCCAATCAGCTGCAGGTTCCCAAGCAGCCAAACCACATTCTTGGATGATGGCTCAACCGACCAAGTGAAACCCAACTCTTGGACTCCTGGGCCTTTCCTTTTCTTTTTTCTTTTTTCTTCTTCCGTGTGACACTAAAATGCTTCTGCTGCAGGAAGGGGATTCATAACACATTCACTAAAAAAGCTCCTTACGGATTATTCCCCCCCCCCTTATTAGAATTGAGCTTTAAGGATTACATACATTGCAGAAACAATGGTTCTGTTGGAATGTGTGAGACACACTGCGGATGAACTTAATCAAACATATTACTCACACAGATCCTTTACTCGAGTAGAAGTATGAGTCGGGCAATATGATAATACTTCCCATATACGAGTAAAAGTCACGCCTTTAACATCTTTTAAGTAAAAGTGCACATGTCTAATCAGCTCGATGCATTTAGGGTACTGGAAGTGAGACGTCCTCTGTGACTGATGTATGAGGTCATATACGACTATTAGATTGCTAATGCATCAGTGTGTCAGCAGCATGGAGCCCGATTTAATTACACTGTTTAGGTATGTTGGTTCAGTGGTTCCCAAGTCAAAGAGTCCCCCCCCCACCAAAGGGTCACCAGATAAATCAGAGGGGTCATGACATGATTAATGGGAGCGGAGAGAAAAAAAACCAAACATATATATATTTATTTATGCTGTTATTTGGAAAGTGAGTTACTTCAACCCCTCCGGGCCTCAGCTGAGGCCTTTACATGGGAGAAGTTACAAAGCGCTCTACTTTAACCACAATTTAAAACGGTTCAGGACTTTAAGCAAATGACAGCAGGCAAGCACAGGAAGTAAGACCTTGTGATTATTGTAATGTTTTACACAGTTTTATATTTTCTTTTAAAAAAGACCATATTTGGTCCCTTGGGGAAGTGATTCTGCACGGTACAGACCCCTATTGTTGTATTTATACATACACAGTATGTCACACGTTGTTTTGGGTCATACCTTCAAGTAATTGTATAGTGGAGTAACACGTGCACGTATTTCTCTATGACACGTAGTAAAGTAGACGTAGGAGGAAGTATTTGAGTACTATAAGTGTACTAAGTTACTTTCTATACCGCTGCTGAGCCCTCACCCCGCTGGCCCCGCCCACATCACGGATGACGTCGTGGTCTTTCCACCCTCACCTGCGCTCGCGTTGCAAGGTCACCGAACGCCACAGGAAGTGAGGGTCGCGCTGTAGTTCAGTGGGGTCGGTTCGACTCCCGCTTTCCCCATTGGTTGCAAGTCAAAGTGTCCTTGAGCAAGGCACTGAACCCCCAGTTGCTCCCCGGGTGCAGCCCTCTGCTCCTTAAGGACTAAGGATGGGTTAACCCTCCTGTTATCTTCAAATTTAATAAAAACATATTTTATCATTAGGGCCAATTTGACCCCAGCAATTAAAACCTCTAGAAAATGATTAGAATTAATATTGTTTCCCAAGTTTAAGTGTGAGGTACGTTATGTTTGTTTGTTGACTACCTAATTAGCCTTTTAAATATATAAAAAAGTTGATATTTCTTATATGTTTTACACAGTGAATGTGGGCGAGATGTCTGAACACCTCCGCTCCAACTCAGGTGTCAATTGTTCGGAGGAAATAGATCGACTCTTTCATCGCCGTCTCACACGTGACGCTGATATCGCGCTCCGTATTTCATGTCGGCGGGGGAGGTGTTGATTTCTTTTCTTTTCTTTTCTCCGGCCCCTCGTCCGCTCTGCACGGACCGCCCGGCGAGCCCCATCTGGAGGGCCGAGCTGCACAGAGAGTCTCTTTGACTGCTGCAGGGGAGGAAGCGGATGAAAGGATGGACGGATGAGTGGAGTGATGTCAGTGACAGGCGCTGTCCTCCGTGACAGCCGGCGCCGAGTACCGATACCTCTCAGGATCCCCGTGATGCGGCAGATTATTAATGACTGGCAGCTCCTTGGACAGAGTTTTGGTTGAAGTACGATTTGTAAACAGTTTTGAGGGATGAGTAATCGTTTCAGTCGTTTTCAAGCAAAAACAAAGAAGGGAAAAAAAGTGAATATATTCAGTTTTATATGATCGTGATGATTGGGTTTGAGGCTCGGGTAAAGGAAACAGGCTGAGCTCTGATTTTTTTCATTTATTTTTATTCATTACATTTTTCACATTTATTTCAAATTTTGAAGACGAAATGTCTTCGATTAATTGAGAAAACAATCCTCAGATTAACAGATAGTGTAATTGTTTAAATTCAATCTGAAAATGGAATAATCTCACTTTTTGTGCAGGGAAATATATATAACTTTTTTGGGACATATTCTAGCCTAAAGATGCCAACTGGCCGCGACCTCCTGTTTAACCTTTGAGCGTTGTTAAAACACACACACACACACACACACACACACACACACACACACACACACACACACATACAGCTGGAAAGGTACTGCCCTCTAATTCATGGGTGCCCAACATGGGTTATCGTGTACCCGGAAGTAGAGAAATCACCAAAACCAGTTAAAAGGTAAACATGAAAACGCCAACAAAGCATTCTAATTTCTTGGTAAAAAGTCATTTTAATTTCAGAGATGTATCGGAGCTCGAGGACAAAGTTGGGAATTAATTTTTATGTATTCTCTCACTCTCGCTTACTTAAAGGGACTTTAACTGAGGTAACCAGGAGCAATGAAGGAACAGGTCTTCGTGTGTCTGAGACTCCCACACATGCCATGTTAACGTCTGTACACACACGCACACGCGCACACACACACACACACACACACACACACGCACACGCACACGCACTCACCCCATCAAATACACAAACGCATTCAGGCAGATAAGTCCCATTTTAGGGTTTTGCATTCGTTTTGCGTTGAACCATTACAAGTATAATTGTACTTGCGTTGTGACATCGGATGAACAGTCTCAACATTTAGCAATTTTTAAATAATCAACCATACATCCTCATCATCAAAGTCGTCCGATGTGTGCAAATATGTTTCTTTGTCATATATGACAGCAAACTGAACATATTAAAGGTTTTATAGCGGCAAATAAACAGAAGACATAACGGTGGCCTTGGAAATAAATTGTAAATGTCGTCCTTTCATAATTCCTCTGATGCTTTTAGAGACTTATTGAATAATTTAATAAGTTTATTGATAGATTAGTTGCAGCCCCCCGTTGGTTATTTGGAATATCTGCTGAGAAAATTCTCAGAAATACTTCGTAGGCTACATGGCCCATCTTAAAATCAATTGGAGTCTTTAATAAATACATTATAAAGGAGCTTAAAAAGAGTCTTTGTGCACTATTGTACGGTGGATAAAGTAGGAGGACGCAGACGGAGAGAGACTGCATGGCGACAAAGACCGAAAACTTTTTGGAAATGCGTTATTTCCCCTGAAACCCATCATTTTATAATCTTTGACATTTTCCTTTTGGATCAAAGAACCAGATTGTTGCTCGTCTCTTGTTCTGATTAATCACCCGGGAGAGTTTCACGCTCACAAAGCTCCGACGGCCGGTCACCTCTCGACCCTCGACGCCAGAAATAACCCTCTCTTCTTCTCTGGTTTTAATAAGAATGTAATTACATGAGCATGGCTGGCTCCGGAGAAGAGTCTGGGGCTCCTGCTCCGGGAGGTTGAGCCGGAGAGCGACGAAGCAAAACTCCAAATGGTCATCTTCTCTCTCGCTAATGCAGATTAAGTTGGGAAATCGGGTGAAACCTGGAATATCGATTTTTGCTTTTTGAGAGCATTTCTCCCATTTCACCCCGAAAATCCGAAACTGAATGAAACTTCGGTTTGACAATTCCTCTTCTGAGTTTCACTCGTTCATGCATTGTTATTCACCGCCTGGAGGAGCGCGTTTAAAGGGACGTTAATCTCAATCAATTTAAACACATTAGTGCTCGGGCTGTTTTTATTAATTGCGCCCCCCCCCCCCCCCCTCGCACCCCTGCCCCTCTGGATTAACATACAAATGAACACACACACACACACACACACACACACACACACGTTCCACGATGGGGCTCAGGGGGAGGCATGGTTGGATGTCTCTCTGACACACTGATGTGCAGCCTGGCCTCTCTCTCTCTCTCTCTGTCTCTCTCTCTCTCTGTCTCTCTTTTTCCCCCTGTTTTTTTGCACTTTCATTGCACTCTTGTTCCGATTCATACCAACATTTCTGAGGTCCTTTTATTGGTTCAATTTAAAGGAATAATTTTCTTATTGCGTTTAGAGGATCTCTTTCTCTCTCTGTCTCTCTGTGTGTTGTGTTTGGAGAGTTGATGTTTCACCGTGTTTAGTATTACAAGAGGGTTTCCAGTGGCCACAGACTTCCCTGAATATTAAAGCTTTCGGAGAGGTAATCCCGGATGATCTAATCTCGTGGACGTTAGATGTTGAGATGCTGAGGTCTGACTGTATCACATCTTCAGTGCAATAGATCTTCTAAACTCAGGATCTCATTCATCTTGCACACCTGTATGCACGCAATTCACATGTTTATATTGAAGTTACTGCGAGGAACTGATCTCAATGTCATACTGATGCATCCACATGACATGGAAAACTAAACCAGAACGTCAGAAGGAAGATTTCTATATCGCCGGATTGTTGCTGACAGGAGAAACGGAACCAGATCCCACGCTGGGCGAGACTCTCGCACCCCGCTGCCGTTAAACAAAGGGTTTTCTAAAAGGTCTCTGGAGCTCGAATTAGAGTTAAAAAAGGTGCTGCCCATCCATGTACTGCTGAGACATTTCAATGAGTGAGTGATGCTGGCGGTGCATCCTCTGGGGACCACACACACACACACACACACACACACACACACACACACACACACACACACACACACACACACACACACACACACACACACACACACACACAGTTGTGGAGGTATTTCAGCCCAAAGTAAAGCGCCTCCAGCCCGACCAACTGGTTCTCAACCGCATCGTATAACAGGTCGGTTATCTCTTTTTTTCACATCATCCTGAGCTGAGGATCAACATCACAGGCCCTGAAAGTGAAAAAAAAAAAAAAAAAGTGCACAGATGTGCCGCCGCTCCGTTGAAAGTCGTGGAAATGTCATGGAATTTCACATCGAGTGGGGACAAAAATAAACTTGTATTCTCAGAGCCATGTGGGCTTCCAATCCCACTCTGTCTTCCTTCTCCTCACCCATCTGGACCCTTCTGCTTTGAAACTCTGCCTTGTCTTGTCCAATTCATCTTATATATTCGTTCTCCTCTCGTCTTTCATCCATTCGTCCTTTTTGATGTTCTCGTTTGTTTTCCTCGTCGTTATTTTTCTCACTTTTGTTGCGTTCGCTGTAATTGTCCGTCCTGCTGCTGCGATAACAATGATTTGTTATCGCAGCAGCGGACTCCTGGAAAGCCGTCAAGAGGAATGACAATGCGCTCTGTGTGTGTGTGTGTGTGTGTGTGTGTGTGTGTGTGTGTGTGTGTGTGTGTGTGTGTGTGTGTGTGTGTGTGTGTGTGTGTGTGTGCGCAGAGCAATCGGAGGGGGCCCTCTGAGAGCCCTCTGTCTCCCGGTATCATTCGGCCACTGGTGCCACATCTCTCCGGGAACACACACACACAACACCTCATCGCAGCTGTGTGTGTGTGTGTGTGTGCGACCAAAGCACACGCAGTTCCGTCATAATATCACACAATTCATTGCGAGAAAAGAGAAACACACGCACACAAAAACAACACAAAATGCAGCCGCACAAAGCAAAATGTGCACTTCTCAGAGAGCACGGGGAAGCCTTACAAAGGCAGCGCGGGTTACGTTTCCCCTTCGCATCGACTGTAAGGCGTTCCTGGCCTCCTTCGGTGTCACTGAGCGTGCGATGTAGAAGTAAGTAATGTCATAATGAAAATCAGTCGAGCGGCGATAAGAACAGAAGGAAACTCTGCGGCGGCTCGGATACGCTCTCCGGCTTATTTTGTTCTTGGGTACAACTGGTTATTTTAGAACAATCGCGATAATCCTTCGTGAAAGTTGTTTTCTTTTCCGGCAACAAAAGTTCTTCAGATGCATGAGAGGGACGTTCACGCCCCGGAGTTCAGGTTAGTTCAAAGGGCGTTACGCAACCCGGCGGGGCCTCCGCTGAGCCCCGCGTGTGGAGCCTTTGCACAGCGATTAACTGATTACACGTATCACCTGGTATCCACTCGCTGAGAGGGGGATTATCAGTATCCACTTATTCTATTTATTGATTCTAGCCGGACCTCGGATGAGTGTGGAAAAAAGATCTGTGTTGGACTTTTGGGGCAGATTTCTCACATCGATCCACACACATAAATTGGATTTTGTGGCATTTAAAACGAACAGTTCTCTCCTTTTTTTCCTACCTGAAGTGACAAACGTCATACGTGTTGTGATTGTATTTTTTTCTTTCTTTGAGCCTCAGAGAGTCGACCTTTCATCATCAGCAGATAAAAAAATTAAAAAACATCATTTAGAAGACATACTTTATTATATTGACTGAGTCCAACATCCATTTTTTTTATACACTATGATTCTTGACTTATGCAAAACCTTTGTTATAATGCATCAAAGACGACAAAGCAAATGAACCGGTTTCTGATGTCCCGATGATGTCATCGCCTCTAGTTGATCATTACCTTCTCATTGAAAATGCGTACGGTAATGTTTTGATCGCCGTGTATTTGTATGCGTGCGTCAAAAAAAAGTATTAAACCAAATCGCATGAAATTTGGTGGGATGATTGGTTATTATCCGGGGACCATTTGATTGGATTTTGGGCTCGATTGGGTCAAAGGTCAAGGTCATCAAAGGTCAAGGTCATGAAAGGTTAAAATCTTCTTTTTACCATAGCGGTCAATTTCTATCCAATTGGCATGCAACTAATGCCAAAACGTTCATAATTCAATGCCCAATCTTGTGATATGCGAAGGTATGCGCTCTACCGTTGTAGTTGGAAATGATTCGACCGACTTCATTCAAAGAGAAATGGCTAAAAGCTTCACAACAACAAATAAATATTGCATAATCTACACACTGTACAGGACGCTGTTGCATGTAGAAGACAAGCGGGATTTGAACAGTTTCACTAGATGACCGGCGTGTTTTAGTGTGTGAGAGGTGGAATAACCGAGCGAGAGAGACGGACTTAGTACACGTGAGC